>JAJPUD010000870.1:322094-355479 GCA_023553655.1 Myrmecobius fasciatus
GTGTGTGTGTGTGTGTGTGTGTGTGTGTGTGTGTGTGTGTGTGTGTGTGTGTGTGTGTAAGGCTGTAATGGATTCTCAGTGAAAAGGAGACAAAGAGAGAAAGAGAGAGAAAAAGAAACAGACAGAGATAGAGACAGAGACAGACACAGAGAGACAGAGAACTGCTCAATTCTTATTTTATTCTGTTTTCCCTATTTAGGAGGATAGCCTATGGACAAGAAGAGAGAAAACAAAAATGACTGATAAGGAATAAGGGAGGAAAAAAGGACCTAAAAAATAAGAAAATAGCAGAAGAGCACTATGTTATTCTTGATGAACTCAAGACACTTGGAGCAATTAAATTGAATCCTTGAGCACTGAAAGAAGTGGCATTGTCACTCAAATATGATGTACATATTGCTTAGCTCCTGCAGAACAAAGGATGAAGATGGCTTCATTTTTATCTTTGTATCCCTAGGACTTAGCATCTCCAATATACTTAACAAATGCTTGTTGAATTCAATTGAAATAAATTGTGAACAAAGGATGTACAGAAGGAACAGAAAAGAGAAATATTCCAATTAAAAAAATGTTTTTAAAAGGTAAAGAGAAGAGCCTTGAAAGTATGGACTATGATAAAGGCGTCATTTCTAAAATATATAGATAATTGACTCAAATTTATAAGAATCCAAGCCATTCTCCAATTGATAAATCATCAAAGGATATGAACAATTTTCAGATGAAGAAACTGAAACCATTTCAGGTTGAAAAGGTGTTCTAAATCATTATTGATCAGAGAAATGCAAATTAAGACAAATCTGAGATACCACTACATACCTCAGGGTGGCTAAGATGACAGGGAAAGATAATGATGAATGTTGGAGGGGGAATGTGGGAAAACTGGGACACTGATACATTGTTGTTGAAATTATGAATAGAAATAGATACAACCATTCTGGAGAGCAATTTGGAACTAAGCCCAATGGGTTATCAATTGTGCATACCCTTTGGCCCAGCATTGTTTCTACTGGACTTATATCTCAAAGATATCTTAAAGGAGGGAAAGGGCCACATGTGCAAAAATGTTTATGGCAGCCCTTTTTGTAGTGGCTAGAAACTGGAAATTGAATAGATGCCCTTCAATTGGAGAGTGGCTGAACAAATTATGGTATATGAATGTTATGGAATATTATTGTTCTGTAAGAAACGACCAGCAGGACAATTTCAGAGAGGCCTGGAGAGACTTGCATGGACTGATGCTGAGTGAAATGAGCAGAACCAGATACACAGCAACAACAATAATACATGATGATCAATTCTGATGGACATGGCTCTGTTCAACAATGAAATGTTTCAAACCAGTTCCAGTGCTCTTGTGATGAAGAGAGCCATCTACACCCAGAGAGAGGTGTAGTAACTGAATATGGTAAACAACATAGCATTTTCACTTTTTGTTGTTGTTTGCTTGCATTTATCTTTCTCATTTTTTTCTAGTTTGATTTGGAATAAATATTGTGCAGCAAGATATATGTATAAATATGCATGCATATATTGGACTTAACTTAGATGTCTACCATGTTTAACATATATTGGACTACTTGCCATTTAGGGGAGAGGATGGGGGAAGGGAGGGGGAAATTGGAACACAAGGTTTTGCAAGGGTTAATGTTGAAAAATTATCCATGAATATGTTTTTTTTTTTTTTTTCCCTCTGAGGCAATTGGAGTTAAGTGACTTGCCCAGGGTCACACAGTTAGGCATGCATATGTTTTGAAAAATAAAAAGCTTGGGGCAGCTAGGTGGTACAGTAGATAGAGCACCAGCCCTGAAGTCAGGAGGACCTGAGTTCAAATGTGGTCTCAAACACTTCCTAGCTGTGTGACCCTGGGCAAGTCACTTAACCCCAATTGCCTCAGCAAAAAGCAAAAAAAAAAAAAAATAATAATAATAATAAAAAAAGAAAAAGAAAAAGCTTTAATAATAAAAAAAAGAAAGTATAGACTAATGAGTTTGAGTTAGGTTTTTGGAAAAATTTTAGAATATCTTATTAAGATCACTAATGAGGATACAAAAATGGAAATGGTGATCACAGCTTTACTTTTATTGCCAGTGTTACTGGCTGAGGGGTAAAAATTAAACTATTTAGACCTTTCACTTAGATTTTAACAAAATGTTTGATATAAGCCTCATGCTAATCTTGTAGAAAATATGGAGGCAGAATCAAGATGATGGAGTAAGGTGGGGCCAAGATGGTGCAATAAAGGTAGGAACTCTTCCTGAGTCTGCCCCAAGCTATTAATAATGATTCTAAACAAAATTTAGAGTGTCAGAATACACAAAAAGATGAAGTGAAACAATTTTCCAGCCCAGGACAACTTAGAAGGTTGGCAGGAAAGGTCCATTGCATTAGGGTGACGATGGAACACAGGCCAGCACATGGCACACCAGCACAGTCCTAACCTAATAGACCAGGGGCAGGTCTTGGGGAAACTGAATTGGTGATTTCCAGGCCTTTCACCCACTGACTCTGAAGACAACGTGGAGGGCTGACAGGAAAGGTTTCTCGGCCTTCTGGTGGAGCACAGTCCAGAGCAAGCTGTACCAGCAGGGCCCCAGGCCTGGCAAACCTGGAAGCCACTGAATCAGAAGGGCAGTAGCAGCTTCTGGTCAGCCCACAGACCGTAAGGTTGGAAGATTATATGGGTCTCTTTGCTAGTTCTGAGCTAGGACTCTGTTGCTTTTCTCATAATGTGATCCAGGTCACAGTCCTGGATGGCACTCTCAGGGCGAGGAAGAGTTTACAGCCAAAGTGGAGCAGGGGCCATTCTCACAGTTCCAGGACAAAAGAGTGTGGCCAGGAGAGTAGGAAACATACTTCTCTCTAGCTCATACCACCTTGGAAGAACTGAAAACGTACAGATCCCTAGTAAAATCTATGAAAACAGCTGCACAAAACCCCTGAAACTTGGTGCAGTGCATCCTCCACTCTGGAAGCAGAACCCTACTTTAACAAAGAGTTAAAACTTAAGTAATAGATTGAGGAAATGAGCAAATGACAGCAAAAAAAAAAATTCTGAACATAGAAAGATACTTTAGTGACAAGGAAAATAAAAAATACACACAAAAAAGTCAAAGCTCCTACATCCAAAGCCTCCAAGAAAAATTATGAAGTGATCTCGGGCCGTGGAAGAATTAAAAACTGATTTTGAAAATCAAATAAGAGAGGCAGAAGAAAAATTGAGAAGAGAAGTGAGAGTGATATATGAAAATCATGAACAAGAAGTCAACAGCTTGATAAAGGAGACACATAAATATTTAAAAAAAATAAGACTTTAAAAAACAGCCTAGGCCACATGGTAAAGAAGTACAAAAAGTTAATGAAGAGGAAAATGCCTTTAAAAAAACAAGTGGAAAAGAAAATCCACTGAAGAAAACAACTCCTTTAAAAGTAAAATTGGACAAATGAAAAAGGAGGTACAAAAGCTGACTGAAGAAAATTATTCCTTAAAAATTAGAAATGAATAAGTAAATAGTTAATGACTTTATGAGAATAAAGCAACACCAAAATAAAATAGAAACAATGTGAATATCTCACTGGAAAACAGATCCAGGAGACATAATTTAATTATTATTAAAATTATTATTTTAATTAAAAATTATTGAACTCACTCCTTAGAAAGTTTTTGGAGCTGTCTAAGCCAGAAGCAGAAGATTCAATAAATTCCCAGGCTGACTTTATTGGCAATTTCAAATTTTTTTTTTTCTTTCTTTTTTTTTTTTTTTTGTCTGAGGCAATTGGGGTTAAGTGACTTGCCCAGGGTCACACAGCTAGGAAGTGTTAAGTGTCTGAGACCAGATTTGAACTCAGGTCCTCCTGACTTCAAGGCTGATGCTCTATCCACTGTGCTACCTAGCTGCCCCCAATTTCAAATTTTCAAAAGAGTGGTTATATTATAAATTATATTTTTTTCTTCAGTGGAGGTTTACAAGTGGAGATTGAACAACAATTTGTCAGAGCAGTTAAATAGGGGATTCCTGTTGAGGCACAGATTGGTGCAAATGGTCTTTGAGGCTACATCCAATTCTGGAATTATGTGATTTTATCACAAAGGCATAGTTGATGAGCTCTTAAAAACTAATATTGGGAAGAGGGAATATAATCTTCATTCCACCTAGTCATTAGTGTCCAACTTCACATGACTGTCTCTTTACAGAACCTTCAGTGGGTCTCCCAGAGCGAAGTGTGTGCTTCCTTTAACAAACTATTCTCCTACAAACTGGGCCCCAAGATATAAGAGGAAGGAAGGAAGATCTATTACACATCATTTAATAAAGAGATTAAAGTGTTGGGATTAGGGGTCACCTTGTTTCAGCCTCAGACAAGAAGGTTCCACTTTTTCCTTCTATATTTGTGCTCTCTTCTAGTTACCTCTTGGCCCAAGGAACCCTTCACAAAACACCTATGGGTTTTTTACCTCAATGTGTGTAGTTTACAATTCTGATTTCTCAAGGCTTTACACAAGAGTTTCATTGCACAATTTCCAACACAGTTACGGCTCAGGCACAAGTATTCCAGGCTCTCATTCTTCATGAGGTTGGAGGAGAGATACCAACAACAAGCAGGAGAGAGTTTGCAATATGCCAGCCTATAGGATAAAACAAATGAGAAGAGGAATTAGTATTTAAATTCTTCCCTCTGAATTCATTTCCTGGTTTCTTCTTGGGTAGCTTCAAATAGATATTCTTTTCATGATAATTCATTTTTAATTTTAGTTATAGGATTTTTATTTGTATGAAACCTTTTTAATTCTTGTAATCAAAACTGGACATTTTATCTTTTTCAGTATTCTCTATCCTTTAGTCATGCTTTCCTTATATACAGATCTCACAGATAATTTCTTTGCTTCTCTAATTTGTTTATGATACATTTATTTAGTGTTTATCTTGATAAATGGTAGGATGGATTAAACTCAATTTCTGACAACTCCTTCCCTGTTTTCCTAGGGGGTTTTGTTGAAGAATGAATACTAATCTAAGGATTAGGAATTCTTCCCCAATTTGGGTAAGAAGGGCATATGTATATCACTAAAAGAATTTAGAAGAGTCTCATTATCTGTATTTTTGCAAACACTTTACATAATTTTGTAATTAATGATTGTTTGAAGTCTTCATAGAATTAATTCACTCATAACTTGCTTTGTAATTCTTGATAGAATTTCATTTAATCCTGACACTTTTCCTTTCTGTTTAATTATGGCTTGTTCATTTATTTTTCTGATATTGAATAATTTGAACATTATACTTCTTTTAATCTGGGTGTATTATATTTTTGTAACTGCATTTTAGTTACCAGTTTTGCTGCCAAAAAACTAAACAACATAATTTTTAAATTTCCAGTATTTTACCTTCACTTGTCAGGTTTTCCTGATTTCAGGGCTGGTGCTCTATCCACTGTGTCACCTAGCTGCCCTGGTCTTTTGATTTTTAACAAACACAATGTCAACCATAACAAAAAAAAAAAAAATCCAGTAGCTCTTATTCCTATGATAAATTTTCAAAGATGACATTTTTTTTGGCTTGGGAAAATCAGTTTTTTAAGATTTGGTTTCTCCTGATCTTTCCAGCATCATTTTGGATGAGTACCTTTTATAAACTGTTCTTGTCAAATGGGCCTTCTAGCTATTTTCTTTATAAGACATTGAATTTCCTGCTTCTATGCTTCTACAGAGCTGATCTCCCCAGGTCAGTAATGAATTTCCTCCTCTCTTAGGCCCAGACAGCAGATTTGTTGTCTCAAATCTAGTCCTCTTGCCTTGAACCTTGCCACTTGAGAGATTTCCCAGTGAGTCCCAATCACCTGGCCTTTGTCTTCATCCCAAGGTCTTTTGAGGAAGCCTTGCATTAGCCCTGAATCCAGGGTATTTGCTTTTGGCTGCTTTGTTCAGGAAACTTCTCAGCTCTGCACCAGCTGTGGAGGGTAATTACCTCCTGTCTTGCCTTCCTCCAAGTGCCTTCTCAGAGAGCCATGAACCCCAGACCATTTTGGTCTCTCTTCACTTCAGGACATTCTGCAATGCTCTAGGGATCATTCTTAGCCTTGTCCATTTCCTACTTCTTATTTCAACTCCCTCAGATTGATTTTTCTGGGAAGTGGGATCATAGAGCTCCCAGAACACAATAGGATGCTAGAAAGCTGAACCTTAAGGGAGAATTCTGAATAGCCCCTGACACTGCCAGGACTTATTTGTCAATCCTTTGTATACTCCCCTCTGATCATATTCTCCTCATCCTAGTCATTCTGAACCCCTAGGTTTCCTTGTACAAATCTGATCCCCTACTGCCCAAGCTCTTATGCCTATCTCTTCAATTTTACCCTGCAAATGTTGACTCCAGATCTATATTCCTCTATTCTGCTCTCTGGAATTAATGATCCATAATTATGAAGCCTGCTTTCATTTTTTCTCTCTTAATAATCCATATGTACAAGCCTGCTTTGACCTGAAACCTTTTCTTTTCTTACTGTCTATCTTTTGACTCTCACTGAGCACTGCCTCCTTCTAATAATTTGTTGGCCACCCTTTCTAATACTGGTTTCACTAGCATTTATATCCAACCAATTCATGGGTCATGAAAAGTAATTCAGAATATTTCTGTTTGAACATTGTCAACATAGTCCCTCCCAGATTTTCCTCCCATCAGGATCACTAATTAGCCTTTCCTTTAAGGAAGAGGTTATTCAATGCAATTTAATTATAATTGTAATGAAAATTAAATGCAATTTATTACTCACTCAAGATTCTGATAGCTCTTATTAACACCATCTCTCAACCTTCCTCTTCTCCTTCCCTTCCTATGGCAGCCCCTTCCTTCCTTAATGGGTTACTTGCCTCACTCATAATCTTATTGTCCACCACAATTCATAGTCTCATATTAGAGAACTTCAACAGAAATACTGATACCTCTTTAAATATCCTAATATTTCTGTTCTTCAGTCTACTCAATGTCTATGTCCTACTTTCTTATTCCATCTCAGTTATGTAGAGATACATCCTTGATCTTTCACTCAAAAGTGTTGTTCCACTCTCATGCTCATGTACTCTGAAATCCCTTTATCTGCTCATAATTGTTGACCATTCTGTCATTTCCTTGGCTTTACATCCTTAACCCTGTTCTTCATTCTTCCTACTTTTCTAATGTTATAATACTTTACTTCCCTCCTCATGATCTAACATCTAACATCTATGATCTAACAATGGCCTTTCTATTTTTATTTGTACTCTATAAGTTATTTCTTGCTTGCCCTTTCACTAGTTCTTTTCATGCTTGGAATCTACTCCTTCCTAACCTCCACGTTCTAGCTTCCTTTAAGATTCAGGTCAAATTTCACCTAAAATTAACCTGTCCTTTCTAGCTGTGTGACCCTGGGCAAGTCACTTAACCTAAATTGCCTTAGCAAAAAAAAAAAAAAAAATCAACCTTTCCTGTCTGCTTCTCCCATCACCTACACTCTACTCCCTGCAACTTCTATCAACCAATATTTTCCCTTTAAGTTTAACTGCTATATATACTGTTTCTTTTATGTACAATTTTTTTTGTTTACTACTCTCCCATTAAAATATAAATTTCTTGCTTTTCTTGGTATCTATAGTGATTAAAAGTGTTGATTGATTGGCTATCTTTTAGAATTGCCTGCTTCTTTCAAAATACAAGCCAGAATTCAGTAAGATCTAAAGGAAAGTCTAATGAAAGGCTGGCTATTCCTGATCATTTCTAACAATGGTTAATATTATCTTCTGGTTAAAATTACTTTATATATGCTTTGTATGCCTTAGATGTATGCATGCTGTATATCCTTCTACAATATAATATTTTTAAAGGTTGGCACTGTTTGTTTTTGTTTTTGCATCTTCAGCACAAAGCATAGGGTCTTTCATAAGGCAGGCATTTAGCAAATGTTTCTCAAACTGAACTGTCAATTGTGTGACTGTAGTCTGTTGTAGGTTATCATCTATTAAAAAAATTCTCCCATTTCATATTTTCATCAAGGATGCTCTCAATATACATAGAGCTAATTCTCTAAAGGCTAAAAATGGTGCATCCATCCATGATATCTCTCATATCCCCTTTTAACAGAAGGCAAGAATCAGTCTCCTCATTGCCCTCATGCTGTCTTGCCTCTAGCCCATCTCTCCTCTGGATACGGGTTTCCCTCATCTTCACACCTTATTTTCTTTGATACCTCGACTTTCTTCTGAAGCAAAAACCAAGGCTTATGATGTTAAACTCCAAATGTGGGGGGACCCACTGTCAGTGAGGAAGAAAGCATTGTACTTTGGAAAAATAATAGCAGAAAACAATTTTAAATACAAAAAAGTCTCTCAAATGCACAAATGAATTTGTGATTTCATGGATTTTGGAGGTTCCTCTTATAACGTAGATCACAATCCATTCATGCTTATTCATTCTGTGGCTTTTGTCTATGTTCTCCTATACACTGGCCACTGGGCATCTACCCAACATGTTGGAAGCCTTCTTCACTTTCTGACACTCTGACGGTGTTAACTAGGTCACTCAAGTATGGATTAGATAGGGGAAAAACTTGAGGTATGGAAATCAGTTAGTAGGCTACTGTAATAATGAAGGTGAATGAAGATGAGGGTCTGATTGAGAAGGCTCGTGTGCACAGAGATAACAAAAAATATTTGGGGTTTTTTTTTGAAAGAAGAAATTATAAAATTTGGCAACTATGTATGGTATGAGAAAGTGAGGAATCAAGGAGAATAGTGAAGCTGCAAAAATAGGGAAGTTAGGAAGGGATGTGGGCTTTATTGAAAACAACCAGTTCTGTTTAAACCTGTTGAATTTGACGTGCTTACAGGAATCAATAGACCAGGTGTAATAATATAGATTTGGGATCCATGCACAAAGATGTGATATTAGCTGTTAGAAAGGCAGTATTGCCTTATCAAACCAATCTTTACCTTTTATTTTACTCCTTAGTGAAAGAGTGCAAGACTATGAACCCTGAACATGGAACAGGCAGACAGTTTCCATTCTCCTTTTCCTAGTTTGTGTTGCTCTCTTCCTAATGCAGCCCTGTCCCTGATGTGAAGGGTAATATCTACAAAGGGAACTTGTTGACACTTACCTGAGTTTCTCTAGCTTGCAGTTTTGGTTCTCCAAAGTCTTACACAGAAATTTTATTTCAGTTTCCTCAAATGAATTTCGACTCAGGTCTAAGTTTTTCAGGCTCATGTTACTACTAAGAGCAGAAAAGAGATTCTGGTAACCTGCAGTGGTAAGATCACAAGACCGCAAACTGTAGGAGAAAATTTAATCAGAGGGAAAGTGGTCAATTCAATTTTCTGTGATCAATTCACTTTTTGCTTTTCTCTGGCAATGCTTTAAAAATATATACATGATCTCCATTCAGTGGAATGAATTTAGTTTCTTTAAAAATGGACAGTCCTTTCCAGAGAATAGCATTTTTATTCATCAAATTATACTATAAGGCAAGAATCATCAAAACTATTAAGTATTAGTTAAAAAAATAGAAAAGTAATCGATAGATCAAGTAAGAAAGAATCAGAAATAACTAAATTCAATAATTAATCTTCAAAAGATAGCACCTAAATTATTCATGAAAAAACAAACTGTATGAAAAAAATTGCTGGAAAAATCAGAAAGCATTTTTGCAGAAATTAGTTTTAGACCAACATTTATAACAGATACTATTATTAGATCAGAATGTATATGTGGCTTGAGGGGGAAAGAAAGGAAAGAGCAAGAGGAAGAGAAAGAAAAACAGATTAGGAACCTTATACAGCTATGGATAGAGAATATTAGATAGTGAGAATAACAAAAGAAAAAAAATAACTCCTATCCATTACATGAAATTGAAAAGATTTTGCAGAACAGAAGTAATGAATGATAAAACATGGGTACATTGAGAAAATGTTTTATTCATGTAGCAAATCTCTGATATGGGATTAATATCCTACATATATATGTAAATGTACAGTGTATATATATGATAAATGTGATATATAGTATGACAATGTAACTATATTTGTATGTAGATATATATACATATGTAGATATATATACACATACATATATATTATGATAAGAAGGGGATATACAGGGAAAATGTTCTGTTTTGTTTTGGCAGCAAATCTCTGATATGGGATCAATATCTAAGATACACACACATGTGTATACATATATATATATATCTATATATAAATATATGGAACTAAGAGAATTATATAATTGAAGTCGATGTGGTCAAAGGAGATGAACAAACAGATCTCAAAGAGAAATTACAAACTTCTAATAATCATAAAAGACTGCTACAGAGTACTACTACTATAGGAAATGAAGAGTAAAACAGTTATGAAGTAATAAGCAAAAATGATAAAAGATAGAAAAAGCAAATGTTGGAGAATTGTGGAAAAACAGACTCCCTAATTTTGAGGGAATTGTTATGAGTGTTATGGAAAACCAATTTGGAATTACGCTATCAAATGACTAAAATATCTATACCTTTGGTGCTCCAGAGGTTCACTGTTAGTCATATCAAAGACAGAAATGAATGTCTTTGGAGTATTTTTTTATTTTATTTTATTTTTTTTTTTATTGCAAAGAAGGAGAAATAAGGAAGTTCAGAGGCAAACATATAAGAAAGATACTTTGAAAGTAACATGTTGAATTTTTTACAAATTTCTAAGGAAAAAGACAAATTGTACATTTTTAAAATTTTAAATTTTATACATAATCTTTTATCTGTTTTAATTTGTACATAGAAATATGCTCTGGGTTTTTTTTGAGTTCATTAAAGTTAGAATAAAAAATTTAAAACTAATAAATATGACACAATTCTGAATGGGGAATGGAATTATAGGAATATGTTGGGAAATGTTTGTGATGTAAAGGCAAAAATAAAAATAAAGGACAAAATAAACTATAAATGAAATATAAAATGTATTTTTCTAAAACTACTTCTCATTCCCCTCTACTCTGATTCAGTTTCCTGGGTTATATTTTGTAAATACATGGTATTTAGAGAAAAAATAAACAATTGTGATTAGGTAATAAAAAAAAAAATCAGAGATGAATTCCAGTTCTGTGTTTTAGCTAATAAAACAAGATTTTTTGCATTTGGCTAGGGTAGCACTGTGTATGTCTATAGTTACACCTCATGAGAATAGATGTGTGTAGAAAGTGTTTGAAGTTTAGATAATAGGATAAAAAGTGAAAAGTAATTGGAAGTCAAATTATACCCAAGACTTTCTCACAAAACTGATGACATCTCTCACTTACATTAGAGCTTTGGAAGGAACTTCCAAGTGACACAATACAACACAAATCATAACACTGCATTGAATGTAAAACAAAGAGGTAAGTAAAACTCCCTCAAAGATAGGAAAGACTCCTGAAAGCTAAATCATGACTTGAATCCAAGGAACTGAGCTGTCCCTATTCAAAAGAGGCACAACTATTATGTAGTGTGCCCTGGAAATAACTATGAATGATCTGTGTAAGCTAACCATACAGTGACAGAGAACTAAGGATCTTAGTTCTAGGAAACATAAAAAGCAGAAGTTGAACTTCCAATGATCTAGAGCAAAACTTTTTAATCTGTGGGTCACAATCACATATATAACATGTATAACATATATACATGTATAACGAAATTGGGGAGGGAGGGTCATGAAATACAGCCTGTCAAAATTTAATTTTTTAAAATGTTTTAATATTTTTTATTTTCCAGTTGTAAAACAATTTTTAATATTTGTTTTTAAAATTTTGAGTTCCAGATCCTCCCCCTTCTTCCTCACATATCCCCACTGAGAAGACCCATGTGAAGTTGTACAAAACATTTCCATAAAAGTCATGCTGCAGAAGAAAACATAGATTTCTCCTCTTAAAAAACCCTCAAGAAAAAAAAAAAAGTTAAAAAAAGTATGCTTCAGTGTTTATTTAGATATAGTCAGTTCTTTCTCTGGGTAGGGATAGCAGTTTTCTTCATAAGTCCTTTGGAGTTGTCTTGGATCATTGTGTTGTTGAGAATAGCGAAGTCACTCACAACTAATCATCCCACAACTTTGCTAGTATTATGTACATATACATTTTGTTTTAGTTGAGCTCATGGAGGACTTTCCAAGTTTTTCTGAAAGCATCCTGTTCATCATTTCTTACAAAGCAACAATATTCCTTCATAATCACATACTATAACTTATTCAGCCATTCCCCAATTGATGGCCATCCCCTCAATTTCCAATTCTTTGTTCTGAGAAAACATCTGATATAAATAGAAAATTTAATTCTTTATAAAAAAACAAACAATTACATTTATCTCATGAGTATGAGATTTGTTTTCATCTTCAATAAATAGTAAAATGATATATGCCAAAGAATTGTTTTAAAATAAATTTCTTTATGATTTATTATCAGCAAATCTTTGATTTGTATATCTATTTTATATACCTATATATCAAGTTCACGTAAAAATTTCTTGAATGAAAAGGGATTGGGAGTGGGAAAAGTTTAAGAAGGCCTGATCTAAAGAGTATTCCTACAAGAGTCAGGTGATAGCTACAGAGCAAGATGTAATCTGGCTACATTCCTAGTGAAGGGAGTGAAGTGCTTGGGGAATGAATACCTTGTTACTTCCCAGCTTAAAAGGAAAATGTGAACTGTTATTCCTTGGAAGAAGGAATAAAGTGTTTCAAATGGAAAACAAGGAAGATAAAGAATCTGAAGAGGAAGTCACAAATCCTGACCTCTGATAAGAGGTTGAAAAATGAAGAGTGAAAAAATCTGACACACAAGTATTTTAACATAATTAACATGTAGTGGACTTCCTGCCATGTAGGGGAGGGGTGGGGACTAGGGGGGGAAAAATTTGTAACACAAAGCTTTGTAAGGGTCAATGTTGAAGAATTACCCATACATATGTTTTGCAAATAAAAAGCTTTAATTTAAAAAAAAAAATCTGACATAAAGAATGAACTTTTGCAGCCATGTAGCAGGTATGAGGTTTTCCAGGTTCAATCTATATTTTAGGGGTATTATTTTTGCAAATATATGGAGAGGGAAAAGACCAAGAGTAAATCAGTTAGGATGTGGCCAGGAGGGCACAAAAAGTAGAATTAACAAGGTCCAAAGAAAAGAATTGTGAGATTGGAAAGCATCAAACAATAGGATAAAGAACTGAAAACCAAGAAAATCCAAAGGCTGCCAGGAGCACCTGCCTTCAATGAGCTTATTACATTAGGCCTGAATAAACCAACATACTTAAGTATTTATAGATAATATGATGAAACAGATAATTAACATTAGGTAAAAACTAAATAAAACTTTTATTTGTAAAAAAAAAAGATGACTGCAATTAAGATGAGAAAAAAAATTGTCACCTGGAGAAAAGCTATTCATGCCAATTCTTCTGATAAATGTGTGATAGTCGACCCTTATCAAGACAATGTCGAAAACCATAAATTATAGAACAGGTCCTGAGCTGCACTGGCAGAAGGAGTTTCACTAAGAGCTTACTATGCTAGTGGAATCAAAAGTGCAGTTTAAAAAAATATCTTAGAGAATTTACTGGAAAACTGCAAACTTACCTCTAAGAGATAAGTTGAAGAATATGGACAAGCTGTTTTCAGAAGAAAAGCAAATAATCAACAATGATATTAAAAGTTGGTACAATTCACTAACAAGAGAAATGCAAACTGAAACAAGTCTGAACTTCAACTTCCATCTAGAAAATGAGAAGATATTAAAAAAAGTAAATGATTAATGCCAGAAGACATGTGGAAAGCCAGGACTACAAACATATTGCTGGTATACCTATGAATTGATTAGTGTAATTATTCTAGAAAAAAATTTAAATTGTGCTCTCCTCCAATCAATAAACTCTTTATATTTGACCAGTGATCTCTCATTACTGAACACACACAGCAAAGATATCAATGACAGAAGAAAGATCATATAAAACAACAAAACATAGCGAGGAAGCATAGGATGGAGGGAAATACACAACAAATAAATTACAACTTAGCATGTGAACAAGATAAATTTATCAATAAAATGGAAGCAAATAGCAAAATGCATTAAAAATCTAAACCCAACAATATGTTGCTCTTAGGAAACATACACAAAAAAGAGAGACACAAAGAGATAAAATAAAGGGCTGGAGCAGGATGTATTATATATATATAAAGACAGGCTAGTAATCATGATCTCAAACAAAGTTAAGGCTAAAATAGATTTAATTAAAAGAGAAAAGTAGGAAAACTATACTATGTGTTAAAATATTATTTGATACTATTTTGGACCAATTAAATTAACTGGACAGTATGAAATATCTGAGAATATACCCACCAAAAGAAACACACAAACTATATGAATAAAAGCATAAAGCCCTCTTTTTACAAATAAAATCAGATTTAAATGACTGGAGAAATATTCATTTTTTATGGATAGCTAAAGCCAGTATAATAAGAAAAGAGAATGCTCTCCCAATTAAATTACTAAAAATTATTTTACTTGGTTAAAAAAATAATAACAAAATTCACTAGGATGAACAAAAACTCAAGAACTTCAAAGAAACTAAGGGGAAACATTTAAAGAGAGGAGATTCAGCAATACAAAACCTTACATTACATTATAAGGGAAGAAAAGTGTTGAAATGTAAAATGGAAATTTTGAATTATTTTTAAATAAAATTTGTTTGTTTAAATAAATAAATGTAGCCAAGATTAGAAGGAAAGCAGAAAACTGGGAGAAAAACTTTCATAGACAATTTCTCAGATAGGATCTGATAGTGATGGAATATTTCTATGATATAAGAAATGATGAGTTAACCTATTTAGAAAAAAAACATGGAAAGAAATGGACCTCTGAAAGAAAATGCTATTCATTTCTAAAGAAAGAAATGACAAGTAGAAATATGCACAGTACGTATAATAGTCTTACATAAAGGCTTTTCATATATATATTTATATATATTAGTGTTTAATTGTGTCCTCTACAGTAGGGGTGGGGAAGGAAGAAATACAAACAAAGAATTAAAGAAAACTTAGAAAAAAACAGGAAAGTGGGGCTGCTTCAAAAACAATGTCTAGGTTTTGGTGAAATGGAAATTAATTGCTTTATCCTCTTATTTCTATTGTTTACATAGAAATATTTTTTTCTTATCTCATTTTGAACTTAAGATTAAAAAGAATAAATTTTTTTTTTTTTGCTTTTTGCTGAGGCAATTGGGGTTAAGTGATTTGCCCAGGGTCACACAGCTAGGGAATGTTAAGTGTCTGAGACCAGATTTGAACTCAGGTCCTCCTGACTTCAGGGCTGGTGCTCTAACCACTGCGCCACCTAGCTGCCCCAAGAATAAATATTTTTGAAAAATAAAACAATGAACACGAAGAATTCACAGAAATGTGGGGAGACTTTTCTGAAGTGATATAGTTAATAAATCAGAATCAAGACTGTTTACACAATACTGTGAACAATAACAACATTAAAAAGGCAGTCAAGTGAATAATAATTATAACAAAAAATCCAAATCACTGAGAACTAATAATGTGTTCCTCTTAGTAGGAAGACTACGGAAAAGAATGAAGTATATACATGTACATACACATACACACACACACACAGATACTGTCACCAGGTCATATGGGTTTGCTTAATACTTGTTCTTAGTTTCAAGGGAGGGCTTAGTTAAAAGGGAAGCAATTATAATATACAAAAAAAAAATGCAGCAATGAAACTTATAAATGAAATGACAGGCATAGCATCTTGACCAGAGTAGTGTAAAAAAGGGATATCCACTCTGTCTTCTTCTCCTTTTTTAAAACAGTATTTTCTTTTTCCAAATACTGATAAAGACAGTTTTCAACATTCATTTTTATAAAATTTTGTGTTCTAAATTTTTCTCTCTCACTTCATTACCTCTCCCCACATCAAGACAGCAAGCAATCTGACATAACTAAAATATGTGCAAACCTTTTAAATATATTTCCATATTTATCATGTTGTGTAAGAAAAATCAGACCAAAAGGGGAAAAACATGAAACACACACACACACAAAAACAAGAAAACAAACAAAAAGATGAAAATACTATGCTTTGATCCATATTCAGTTCCCTTTCTAGATGCGGATTTTGCATCCCAAGTCTATTGGAATTGCTTTGAATCACCTTATTGTTGAAAAGAACAAAGTCTACCATAGTTAATCATCATATAATCTTGTTGTTACTGTGCACAATGTTCTCATATTTCTGTTCACTTCACTCAGCATCAGTTTACATAAGTCTTTCCATCCTTTTCTGAAATGAGCCTACTCATCATTTCTTACAGAACAATATTCCACTACATTCATATACCATAATTTATTCAGCCATTCCCCAACTAATGGACATGACTCAGTTTCTAGTTCCTTGCCACTACTAAAAGGGCTGCTACAAACATTTTTTTTGCCCTTTTCCTCTTTTTATGATCTCTTTGAGATGTTCACCAAGTAGAGACATTGCTAGATTAAATGTATGCATAGTTTGGACATAGTTCCAAATTGCTCTCCAGAATGGTTGGATCAGTTCACAACTTCATCAACAATGCATTAGTGATCCAGTTTTCAACATCTCCTCCAACATTTGTCATTAACTTTTTCTGTCATCTTAGCCAATTTGATAGGTGTGAGGTGGTATTTCAAGGTTGTCTTGATTTGCATTTCTCAAAAGCATTTTTTCCATGATTAGAAATGACTGTAATTTTTTCATCTGACTATTCATATCCTTTGACCATATATTAATTGGGGAATGTTTTGTATTCTTATAAACTTGAGCAATTCTCTATATATTTTAAAAAGGAGGACTTTAACAAAAACACTGGCTATAAATTTCTCCCACTCCAGATTTCTGCTTCCCCTTTAATCTTGGCTGCATTGGCTTTGTTTGTGCAAAATGTTTTTATTTAATGTAATCAGAATTACCCATTTTGTATTTCATAATGTTCTCCACTTCTTTGGTTAGAAATTCTTCCCTTCTTCACAGGTCTGACAGAAAGACTATCCTTTGCTCTACTAATTTACTTAAAAGTATTATCTTTTATGTCTAAATCATAAACCCATTTCAATCTTATTGTGTTATGTTAGATGTTGGTCAATGCCTAGTTTCTGCCATACTATTTTCTAGTGTTCCCAGAAATTTTTTGTCAAATAGTGAGTTCTTACCCTAGAAAGTGAAGTCATTGGGTTTGTTAAGCACTAGATTATTATGGTTATTGACTATTTTGCCTTATGTACCTAACTTTTCCACTGATCCACTACTCTATTTCTTAGCAAGTACCAAATACATTTATAATATATTTTTAGGTCTGGCATGACTGGGCCACTTTTCTTTGCATTTTTTTCATTAATTCCCTTGATTTTCTTGACTTTATCTTCCAGATGAGTTTTATTATTTTTTTTTCTATCTCCATATGGTAATTTCTTAGAAGTTTGATTGTTATGGTCCTGAATAAGTAGATTAATTTAGGTAAAATTGTGATTTAAATTAAATTAGCTTGGCCTTCTCATGAGTAATCGATATTTTTCAGTTGTTCAGATATGACTTCATTTGTGTAAAAAGTGTTTTGTAATTATATTCATATAGTTCCTGGCTTTGACTTGGTAGACTCCCAAATATTTTATATTGCTTACAGTTATTTTAAATGGGATTTCTATTTCTACTTTTTGCTGCTAGACTTTGTTGGTAACATATAGAAATGCTGATTATTTATGTGAGTGTATTTTATATTTTGTAACTTTGCTAAAGTTAATTGTTTCTAGTTTTTTTTTTTAGTTCATTCTCCAAGGATTCTCTAAATATACCATCTTATCATTTGCAAAGGGTGATAATTTTGTTTTCTCATTACCTACTTTAATTCCTTCAATTTTCTTCTTTTTTATTATTAAAGATAACATTTCTAGTACAATGTTGAATAATAGTGGTGACAATGGGCAACCTTGTTTTATTCCTCATCTTATTGGGAATGCTTCTAGTTTATCCCCCTTATATATTTATTATGCTTGCTGATGGTTTTATATAATTGCTACTTATCATTTTAAGGAAAACTCCATTTATTTTTGTTTTCTATTGTTTTTGTTAGGAATGGGTATTGTATTTTGTCAGATGCTTTTTCTGCATCTAATGAGATTTGATATCTGCTAGTTTTGTTATTGATATGGTTAATAATGCTGATATTGAACCAGCCCTGCATTCCCTGTGTAAATCCCATTTGGTCATAATGTATTATCCTGGTGATAAATGGTTATAACCTGTGCTAATATACTATTTAAGATCTGTGCATCAATATTCATTAGATAAATTGGCATATCATTTTCGTTCTCTGTTTTGGCTCTTCAATGGTTTAGATATTAGCATCATATATGTCATAAACAGAATTTGATAGGACTCCTTCTTAATCTACTTTTCCAAAGAGTTTATATAGTATTGGATTTAATTGTTCTTTAAATGTTTGGTAGAATTCACATGTAAATTCATCTGGTCCTGGAGATTTTTTCTTAGGGAATTCAATGATGGCTTATTTAATTTCTTCTTCTAAAATGGGGTTGTTTAAGTGTTTTATTTCCCTTTCTGTTAATCTAGGTAACTATTTTTGTAAATAATCTTCCATTTCACTGGACTGTCAATTTTATTGGCACATAATTAGGCAAAATAGTTCCTAATCATTGTTTTACTTTCCTCTTGATTAATGATAAATTTGCCCTTTTCAATTTTGATCCTGATAATTTGGTTTTCTTCTTTTTTTTTTTCCTAATAAAAATTTCCAAAGGTTTATCTATTTTGTTGTTTAGAGGTTTGACCTAGCATTGATTCTGAGGAATGCCAGGAAGAACCCAGGCAATATCCTGGTTTCTCTCTACCAAAACAATAGGGGCAAGATGTGAGAGAGAAAAAATGTTTATCAATTGACAACGTTGGAACTAAGGGATGCTTCAACTAGATCTTTCAGAGATAATTTGACAAAGCTCTAAGCAGACCATTTTCTGGCCAATTTCTCAGAAGAAACAATCCCTACAGCAATGAAAATGTGTGAGACCTTGATTTTTTTTTTTTTTTTTTTTTGCTTTTTTGCGGAGGCAATTGAGGTTAAGTGACTTGCCCAGGGTCACACAGCTAGGAAATGTTAAGTGAGAATTTGATTGTTAAACTTACCTTATGAAAGGAGTTTTCAATTTCTCCTTACAAACTTGTGCTTCTCCTTTCCTTCATACTTCCTCCCTTGATCACCAAATCTAAGATACCCCAAAGAAAATCCAAAGGGACTTACCTGAGTGCCTGTAGTTTACAATCCTCTTTTGTCAAGAGATTACACAGAAGCTTCACTTCAGCCTCCTTAAGGCAAATAAAACTCAATTCCAAGATTTTCAAGCTTTCATTATTAACAGAAGCAAAGAAAAAATCCAGAATGTTAACACCAAGTCCTTGACAATGTGATATTCTGAAAGAGACAGAAAACCAGAGAGGATATGATCAATTACCCTCTCCAGGACTGATCCACTCCCCCTCTGTCAGTGGGAAAGGTCCCACTCAATCCTATAGTTCACTTGGAATCATCATACTCAATAAATCTAATTCTATGATCATTGCTTTCAGTGTCTTTGAAAATGCCCCCCGCCCGTATCTTTTCCCACTTCCATCCCCATATGTTCCTAAATCTGCATTAGGGATGGGAGCTGAGGACAGAGAGAGGGGTTGGAGAATAGGTTTCACTAATACAGGCAACACTCTGATGAGGAAATCTCCAAAGTAATAAACTAATGGGTGGATTAGTTTATGGGTAAATTTAGATATGACATGGAAGAATGGAAGCATTGCCATAGAACTGGAGAGGGACTAATATATCTCAATATTCAAAAGGGAGAGAAAGTGGGTTCTTTGAATAAGGAGCCTGGAAGTTTCACTTTGGCTTCCAAACAACATTTTTTTTTTTTAATTAAATCTTTTTATTTACAGAACATGAGTGATTTTTCTGCATTGATCTTTGCAAAACTTTTTTTTTGTTCCAAGCTTTTCCCCTCCTTCCTTCCATCCCTACCCCTAGATGGCAGGTAGTCTAATACATGTTAAATATGCTAAATTATACGACAAATCCAATATATGTATACATATCTATAGTTATCTTACTGCACAAGAAAAATCAGCTCTAGAAAGAGAAAAAAAAAAAACAACCTAAGAAGGAAAACAAAATGCAGGGAAATATTCACAGAAAGCATTAAAATGCTGTGTTGTGGTCCACATTCAGTTCCTATAGGACTCTCTCTGTATGTATATGACTATCTTCATCGCCGAAAATAGGAAATGGTTTGAATAATCTCATTGTTGAAGAGAACCATGTCCATCAGAATTGATCATCATATAGTCTTGTTGCTGTGTATAATGTTCTCCTGGTTCTGCTGATTTCACTCAGCATCAGTTCATGTAAGTCTCTCCAGGCCTCTCTAAAATCATCCTACTGGTCGTTTCTCACAGAACAATAATATTCCATAACATTCATATACCATAATTTATTCAGCCATTCTCCAATTGATGGGCATCCTTTCAATTTCCAGTTTCTTGCCACTACAAAAAGGGCTGCCACAAACATTCTTGCACATGTGGGTCCCTTTCCCTCCTTTAAGATCTCTTTGGGATATAAGCCCAATAGAAACACTGCTGGGTCAAATGAGGCCTTTATCAGAATCTTTGAATGTAAAAATGTTTTTCCCAGTTTATTGCTTCCCTTCTAATCTTGTCTGCATTCATTTTGTTTGTACAAAAACTTTTTAACTTGATATAGTCAAAATTATCTATTTTGTGATTAATGATGATCTCTAGTTCTTCTTTGGTCACAAATTCCTTCCCCCCTCCACAGATCTGAGAGGTAAACCATCCTACATTGTTCTAATTTGTTTATAATATCATTCTTTATGTCTAGATCATGAATCCATTTCGACCTTATCTTGGTATATGGTGTTAGGTGTGGGTCAATGCCTAGTTTCTTCCATATTAGTTTCCAATTTTCCCAGCAGTTTTTGTCAAATAGTGAGTTTTTATCCCAAAAGCTGGGGTCTTTGGGTTTATCAAACACTAGATTACTATTGTCATTGACTATTTTGTCCTGTGAACCTAACCTATTCCACTGATCCACTACTCTGTTTCTTAGCCAGTACCAAATGGTTTTGATGACCACTGCTTTATAATACAGTTTTAGATCTGGTACAGCTAGGCCACCCTCATTTGCTTTTGTTTTTCATTAATTCCCTTGAAATTCTTGACCTTTTTTTCCAGACAAATTTTGTTGTTATTTTTTCTAGGTCAGTAAAATAATTTCTTGGGAGTTTGATTGGTATAGCACTAAATAAATAGATTAGTTTAGGTAGTATTGCCATCTTTATTATATTCACTGGACCTATCCAAGAGCACTTGATATTTTTCCAATTGTTTAGATCTGACTTTATTTGTGTGGAGAGTGTTTTGTAGTTTTGCTCATATAGATCCTGACTTTCTCTTGGCAGATATCCCCAAATATTTTATACTATTAACAATTATTTTAAATGGAATTTCTCTTTGTATTTCTTGCTGTTGGATTTTGTTACTGATGTATAAAAATGCTGATGATTTATGTGGATTTATTCTGTATCCTGCAACTTTGCTAAAGTTGTGCATTAATTCTAATAGTTTTTTAGTTGATTCTCTAGGGTTCTCTAAGTAGACCATCATATCATCTGCAAAGAGTGATAATTTGGTTTCCTCATAACCTACTCTAATTCCTTTAATCTCTTTTTCTTGTCTTATTGCCAAAGCTAGCATTTCTAATACAATATTGAATAGTAATGGTGATAGTGGGCAACCTTGTTTCACCCCTGATCTTATTGGGAATGGTTCCAGTTTATCACCATTACATATGATGTTAGCTGATGGTTTTAAATAGATGGTACTGACTATTTTAAGGAAAAGTCCATTTATTCCTATATTCTCTAGTGTTTTTAATAGGAATGGATGTTGGATTTTATCAAATGCTTTTTCTCCATCTATTGAGATAATCATTTTTTTTGTTAATTTGGATATTGATATAGTCAATTATGCTAATAGTTTTCCTAATATTGGACCACCCCTGCATTCCTGGTATAAATCCTACTTGGTAATGGTGTATTATTCTGGGGATAATTTTCTGTAATCTCTTTGCTAACATTTAAGATTTTTGCATCAATATTCATTAGAGAGATTGGTCTATAATTTTCTTTCTCTGTTTTTGTTTTACCTGGTTTAGGTATCAGTACCATGTCTGTGTCATAAAAGGAATTTGGTAGGAGTCCTTCATTCCCTATTTTTTCAAATAGTTTATATAATATTGGAGTTAATTGTTCTTTAAATGTTTGGTAGAATTCACATGTAAATTCATATAGTCCTGGGGATTTTTTTCTTAGGGTGCTGATTAATGACTTGTTCTATTTCTTTCTCTAAAATGGGACTATTTAAGTAATTTATTTCCTCTTCTGTTAATCTGGGCAATCTATATTTTTGTAGATATTCCTCCATTTCACTTAGGTTATCAAATTTATTGGCATAAAGTTGAGCAAAGTAACTCCTGATTATTGCTCTAATCTCCTCTTCATTGTTGGAAAGTTCTCTCTTTTCATTTTTGAGACTAACAATTTGATTTTCCTCTTTTCTTTTTCTAATCAAATTAAGCAAAGGTTTATCTATTTTGTTGTTTTTTTCATAAAACCAACTTTTAGTTTTATTTATTTATTTATTTATTTTGCTTTTTGCTGAGGCAATTGAGGTTAAGTGACTTGCCCAGGGTTACACAACTAGGGAATGTTAAGTGTCTGAGACTAGATTTGAACTCAAGTCTTCCTGACTTCCGGGCTGGTACTCTATCCACTGTGCCACCTAGCTGCCCCTTAGTTTTATTTATTAATTCAATAGTTTTTTACTTTCAATTTTATTAATCTCTCCTTTTATTTTTAGGATTTCAAGTTTGGTATTTGATTGGGGATTTTTAATTTGTTCTTTTTCTAGCTTTTTTAGTTGCAAGCCCAATTCATTGATTTTCTCTTTCTCTATTTTATGCAAATAAACATCTAGAGATATTAAATTTCCCCTTATTACTGCTTTAGCTGCATCCCACAAATTTTGATATGTTGTCTCATTATTCTCATTCTCTTGGATGAAATTAGTAATTGTGTCCATAATTTGCTGTTTCACCCATTCATTCTTTAGGATGAGATTATTTAGTTTCCAATTGCTTTTTCGTCTATTTCTCCTAACCTTATATTGCCTGTGATTTTTATTGCATCATGATCTGAAAAAAAACCCATTTACTATTTCTGCATTTGATTTTGAGGTTTTTGTGTCCTAACACATGGTCAGTTTTTATATAAGTTCTATGAACTGCTGAGAAAAAAGTAAACTCCTTTCTGTCTCCATTTAATTTACTCCAAAGATCTGTCATACCTAACTTTTCTAACATTTTGTTTACCTCCTTAACTTCTTTCTTATTTATTTTGTGGTTTGATTTATCTATTTCTAAGAGAGGGAGGTTGAGAGTCCCCACAATTATAGTTTTGCTGTCTATTTCTTCTTGCATCTCTCTGAACTTTTCCTCTAGGAATTTCCATGCTATACCACTTGGTGCAATATATCTATATCTATATCTATATCTATATCTATATCTATATCTATCTATCTATCTATCTATCTAGATAGATAGATAGATAGATATAGATATAGATATTGCTTCATTATCTATGGTACCCTTTAGTAATATATAGTTTCCTTCCTTGTCTTTTTAAATTAGATCTATCTTTGCTTTTACTTGTTCTGAGATCAGGATTGCTACCCCTGCTTTTTTTTGTTCACCTGAAGCATAATAGATTCTGCTTCAGCCCTTTACCTTCACTCTGTATGTATCATTGTGCTTTAAATGTGTTTCTTGTAAACAACATATTGTTGGATTCTGGTTTGTAATCCAGTTTGCTATCTGCTTCCGCTTTATGGGAAAGTTCATTCCATTCACATTCACAGTTAAAATAACTAATTCTGTATTTCCTGTCATCTTATTAACCCTAGGTTATGCTTTTCTCTTTCCCTCCTCCCTAGTATTTTGCATTTGATAACAACTTCCCTCAAACAATCCTTCCCCTTTAGAGCCCCACCTTAATTCTTCTGTTTTCCCTTCTATTAGTCTTTCCCTTTCTTTTCCCCCTTTCTCTCCTGTTTCCTTATAAGGTAAGACAAGTTTCTTTTTGATACCAAATATGTCTATTATTCTCTCAGAGGCAAATCTGATGAGATGAAGATTAACACAATTCTCATTCCCCTCCCTTTTTTCACTCAATTATTATAGGTTTCTTTGCCTCTACATGTGATGTAATTTCCCTTATTTTACCTTCTTTTCCTCTTCTTCCAGTGTTATCCCTTTTCTACCTCTAATTTCTTTTTCAGATTATACCATAATAATCATAATCATAATATCATAATCATAATAATAAAATCAACCCTCATTCTATAAGTATATACATAACATAAATATAGTTCTCAAGAGTTTTTTTTTCTTGTTACCTTTTTATGTTTCTCTTGAGTTCTGTGTTTGTAGATCAAATTTTTTGTTCAGTTTTGGTCTTTTCATTAGAAATAGGTGAAATTCACCTATATCATTGAATGTCCATCTTCTCTCCTGAAAGATAATGCTCATTTTAACTGGATAGTTTATTCTTGGCTGTAATCCCAGTTCCTTTGCTTTTTGGAATATCAGATTCCAGGCCCTTTGATCCTTTAAGGTGGAAGGTGCTAGGTCCTGGGTGATCCTAATTGTGGCTCCTGGGTATTTAAATTGTTTCTTTCTGACTGCTTGCAAAATCTTCTCCTTGGTATGATAGTTCTGAAATTTAGCCACAATATTCCTGGGGGATTTAATTTTTGGGTTTCTTTCAAGGAGGTGATTGGCAGATTGTTTCAATAGTTATTTTGCCTTCTGATTCTAAAATATCAGGGCAGTTTTCTTTCATGATTTCCTGGAAGATAGTATCTAGGTTCTTTTTTCCATCATGGTTTTCAGGAAGCCCTATAATCCTTAGATTGTCTCTCCTAGATCTATTTTCCAGGTCAGTTGTTTTTCCTAGGAGATATTTCATATTTTCTTCTATCTTTTCTTTTTTTTTTGTTTGATTCTTGAAGTCTTGTTGAGTCATTCACTTTCATTTGTTCGATTCTAATTTTTAATATCTTATTTTCTTCAGTTACTGATTTTAGTTCCTTTTTTAATTGACCAATTATATTTTTTTGTTCATTGCATTCTTTTTGCATTTTTTCATTTTTTGCAATGATGTCATTTCATTTCACCATATTTCTTCTAACTCTTTTTAAAGATCCTTTATGCAATCTTTAAAGAAAGCCTTGTGACATGGGGTCCAGTTTATGTCTCTCTTTGGGGCTTTTTCTGGAGTTGCTTTACCTTTAGGGACCTCAGGGTTTGAGGTCTGTTCTTCTCTCTCTTCATAAAAGCTGTCTATGGTGAGAGCTCTTTTTGGTTTTTTATTCCTTTTTTTTTTTTTTTTTTAAAGGTGTGAGGTCTGCTTAAGGCAAAGGAGGGACAGCTGCTTTAATTTGCCCTGGGGCAGTTCTGATTGAGTTGTTTCAGGTGCTGGGCAGTTCTGCTGACTGAGTTATTCCAGGTGCTGGGCAGTTCTGCTGATTGATTGATTGATTTCTTTAGGGTGCTGTGTAATGGCAGCTAGATCCAGTGCTCTTCAGGGGTTCAGGGGTTCATAATCTATCCCCCACAAAAGGCAGATTTTCCAAACCACCTGCTTACAATCAGGACAAATTGGCCTAAGAGGCCCACAGAAAACTCCTAGGTGTGTGACAGGCACAACGCTCTGACTCTTGCTCCAGCTCCCTGCTCCGACTCCTGTTCTGCAGTCTGGGTTCAGCAGACCACCACCCCCTGCCCAATTAAAACAGACCAGTTTTGAAAGTTCTTCCAGAGTATCTTCTAGAAATGTGTTATCCTCCAGATATTGTGGATTCTTTGACTTAAAAATCAGTCCAGAGGCTTCATCTGCTGTTAGTTTGAGGGAAGATTTGAGGAGGTTACAGAGACTCCTTTTTGATCTCCACCATCTTCGCAAACAAAATTCTAGAAAGTATTATTAAACAGAATTCAAAAAATCAACTGTATAGGATGGCTTGATAAGACAAGTTTGTATAAAAAGATCTGGTGTGTGTGTGTGTGTGTGTGTGTGTGTGTGTGTAATAAACTCAACCTAAGTCAATTTTGTGACATAGAAGTTAAAAAAGTATTGAGAGAGGGGCAGTATCCACAGTGTGGAGGGGACAGTCCTCCTCTGTTTAATTCTGGTTCATTCACTTTCTCTGTTCCATCTGAAGGAGACTACTTCTTAACCTTGTCTTGCCCGAATTTTCAGATTAGGGCCAGTGTCATGATACCTCAAACACCTCCTGAACCTCCATCAATTCTTCCAACTGAGACAAGAGCCACAATACCAAGGGTAATGACAGCTCTGCTGATGTCTTCCTAGGAGGCAGTGACCAAAATCTACCAGAGGACTCTGAAGTTAGTGGGCCAAAGAGGCACTGATTTTACAGATTGTAAAGCTGGGAATCTGCAAGGAAACAGCATGAAGGAGATCTTTCTTCTACAATAAAAGGGATCCCTTAAAAACATTTATTCATTAAAATAGTGGTTATTTCCTCCCATTATTGGCTATCAGTACAATTTAACCTTCTCACACCAGAATTAAACTTCTCTAGCACAGGGGACATAGGGACCAGACAACATAACAATTCATGGGAAGGTCAGAGAAGTTTCAGTGGCATATCAGAGGGAAAGGGGCACTCCCCTGAATAAACTGGCCCCAAAGCTTGTGGAAGAGAAGGGTTTATTGTGCAAAATTCCCTAGAGGAATCTAAGTGGGGAAAGCCCTACTCTCTGTCAGGCAGCTTGCAGCCATCCCCCCTCAAATCAGTGTGGTTATTCCTACTAATTTTATTTTTATTACATTAAGTTTAATATTATGGCCATAATGCTGGGGAGGGTCTCCCTGAGAGGACGTTTACGGGCACTCACTTTAGTGACTGTAGCTGACAGTTCTTTTTTCCCAAGGTCTCACGTGGGAGCTTCATGCCATCATCCTGAAAGAAAATACGTTTGAAGTGTAGGCTTTTCAAGCTGAGAGCAGAGAAGAGATATTGACAACATGAATAAGCTACCTTGAAGTGTTCCAACCTGTAGGAGACATACAACCATGGTTAAATATATAATTTCTTTCTCCAGGATTTACTTCTTTCTTTTCTTTCTGGAAAGGAGGTCAGAGACATCATTCCTTTTAGCTACTATCCTCTGAGATCTCCTTTTCAACCTAAATAGTTTGATTTTCTTAAAAACTGCCCCTTCCTAATCTATCAGGCTCTTCTTCCCATTATGATCCTTATTCCTGTGCTACATTGGATCAACCACATGATATATAAATAGGAAGAAAATGAGAAAGCAGCTGCTGCTGATTAGGAATTATTAGGAATAATAATAATGTGGGAAGGGAAAGAAGAATTCATTTCAATTCCTCTTTCTTGACAAGAGTATTTTTTATCTTTGACATTTCACCACTGCAGTTCTGAAGCTCCAGGATGGACTTATGCAATTCTTTTTGGGCATAGTTCTAAACTATTTTCTGGCCAATCAAGCTCTTCCAAAGACATTCTGGTGTACTTGTTTTCCCACAGTCCCTACAACATTCATCATTTTCCTCTTTTATTATCTCTGCTAGTGACAGGTGTGAGGTAGAACTTCAAATTTTCTAATTACTATTGATTTATAGTATTTTTGCACTCATTTTTCATTTTGTTAACTTCTTTTGAAAATTGCCTGTTCATTTATTTTTTTTTTTTTTTTACCATTTTTTTGTTGGGGAATAGCTTTTAGTTGTATAAATTTGAAACAGTTCCTTATATGTTATGAGCATGAGAACTTTATCAGAGAAACAATGTAAATATTTTTCTAGTGACCTCTTTGCCTTTGAAATTTTTCCTATATATGTGCAAAGGTTTTTAATTTTAAATAAAAATTTTCCTTTCTTTTTTTTTTTCTTTGTCATGCACTTTTCAAATTTCTTCTTTACTTCTTCAATTCAGGATGTGAATGTATATACTGGTATCAAATATGCATGTGGAGTTTATCCTGGCATATAGTTTGATGTTTTGGCTTAAACCTAGTTTCTAACAGTTGATTGCTATGTATATTCCTAGCATTTTTTTTCCCCAAATATCAAGTCCTTCTCCCAAGTACCTAGGGTTTTTAAATTGTTTATCAAACACTATACTATGATGTTTGTTGTTTCTTTATGCTATATATCTGATGTTATATAATAAATATGGATATGTTAATAATCACTATTGAGCACTTTCTTTTTTAAAACTAGTAACAAATTATTTTTGTAATTAATACTTTGTAATACCATTTGAGATGAGCCTAATAGATACCTTCTTTCCCACATTTTTTCATAATTATCCACAATATTCTTGATTTTTTTCTTCCTTATGAACTTTGTTATTTTTTCCCTCTGTCTCTAAAATTATTCTCTGGAGAATTTGAAATGCATGGCATGGAATAAGAAGATTAATTTAGGTAGTATTGTCAATTTTTTATATATTGGTTTGGCCCATCAATGAGAAATATTTTTTCAATTATTTAGGTCTGCCATTATTTCAACAAAATGTTTATAGTGAAATTCATAGGGTCTTGGTGTATATTGATAAATATATATATACTCAAATATTTTATAGCTTCTGTAATTATTTGAATTTTCATCTCTTCCTGCTGTATTTTTTTTGGCTATATAGAGGAATGATAATTTGCAGGCTTTTATCTTGCAACTTTACTGCATTTATTATTTCAATTATTACTATTATTATTATTATTATTTTTGCTGAGGCAATTGGGGTTAAGTGACTTGCCCAAGGGTCACACACTTACTTAGGAAGTGTTAAGTGTCTGAGACTACCTTTGAGCTCAGGTTGTCCTGACTTCAGGGCTGGTCCTCTATCCACTGCACCACCTAGCTGCCCCTTCAATTAATTTTTGACTCCAAAGAAAATTGACCCTCTCTCTGTAGTTTACAAGTACACCATCACATCATCTATAAAATGAATAATTTTGTTTTCTCTTTGTCTATGCTGATTCTCTCTAGTTCTTTTCTTATTCCTGGAGGTAGCATTTCTAACACTAAGTTAAACAGCAGTAGTGATAATGTACATCATTGTTTTACTCCTGATTTTACCGCAAAGGAATGTCTATTGTACATAATTTTGTTTTTTGACTTAAAGAAAGTCTTGTATTTTAAGGAAAAGTCCATGAATTCCCAAGATCTCTGGAATTTTAAACAAAAAAGATTACTTGATTTACTCAAAAGTTTGTTACATGATTTTTTATTGTCATATGATATTTTTATCATTTGTGTTTTAACATGTTATATTTATAGTCTTCTACATGTTGAGCCAACTTTGGTCATAGTGCATAATGTTATAATATATTGTTATAACCTTCCTTTTAACACTTTATCATTTTTGTGTCAATGTTCATTAAGACTAATGGTCTTTAGATTGCTTTCTCCACTTTTTTTTTTTAAATTCCTGGTTTAGTCATAAAGACCTTATTTGTATCAGAGAGATTGAAAAGTTACCTTTTTATTATTGCAAACATTTTATATTATTGGAATTAACTGTTTTTTGAATGATTGATGAAATCTACTTGTGTATTCATCTAGCCTTGAAGTAGTTTTATTTTGGAAGCTCATTTATGACTTATTGAATACCTTTTTACTGCTAATGGGTTATTGAAATAGTTTACTTCTTTTTCCATCTCGGCACTTTGTATTTTTGCACACATTTTTGTGTAGTCTAGAAATGATCAGCTTGTTAGTATATAATTAGGCAAAATAGTTTCTCTCAGAAATGGTGATTGCTTTTTACTTTTTTTTTTTTTTTGGCATAGTTCTAGATAGATACCAAGGATAGCTAGACCAATTCACCATCTTACCAATGCAGTGCTAGTCTTCCTATATTCACATAGTATTTCCAAGATTGACTGTTATCATTTTTTTGGACATCTTTACCAATTTGTATAGTATAAAATAAAACCTGAATGGCTCTAATTTATATTTCTCTTACTATTAGTAATTTGATTCATGTAATCATTGGTCATTTATTCTTTGCTATTCTTTTGTTCCTATCTATTGACTCATTTATCTTGTGTTAATTACATATGAATTTAAGATATCAGAAATTTATCATTGATATTTGATGAAATATTTCCTATACTAATTTTCTTCCTTCTATTTTGGTAGGCACTGCAGACAGCACAAGTCTGTTGGGCTGGCTAAATTGTTCAAATGTCAAAGGTACACTGCCAAAAAGACAGTGGAGAACTCACAGAGGGTAAGCACTCATGTGGTGGTCAGAAAAAGATGCAAGGACACTCTCAAGACCATCTCTCTTAACTTTAGAATTGATTGCACAACATGAGAGACATTGGCACAGGATATCCAACATAGCTTGCCTTTATTTGCTTTATGAGCAAAACAGAACTAAATTAGCCCAAAAGAAATATGAGATGCACAAAGTTAGCAAATGCACCCCGAATGTTCATATGGATTATTTATGTCTGACCCGTGGTAGAGCATTCCAAGCTCATATTGGTCTGATCAGTTACAATGGGACACAGTGTAATTTGACTCTAACATGGTGATGCCATTTTGGTCCTCTTCCAGAATGAAGGACAGCAACCAACTAGGTGGGTGGATAAATAAAACATTTAAGAACTTATTAGATGGTCAGAATTGTCCTAAATGCTAAGGATACAAAAACAAAACAAAACAAAACAAAAAAACTAAAAACAAAAACAAAAACCTAGTCATTTCTTTCCAGGATCTTCACATTTTAACAGAGAAAATAACACATAAAGAAGAGATGGCAAAGGGATTAAGAGTTGTAATACAATTGCCTGGGGAAGGGTGGTATAGGTGAATATACATGAGAAGTGTGTAGGACTGGGACAGAACAAAATAGTACCACAGCTGGCCTATCAAAGTCAAGGGAAGTTCCAGGAGTAGAATCTAATTTTCCAGAGCATTGAGAAAGGCAGTAGAAGTAAACTATATGATTAATGTTGTCTGTTTTATATTTTATGATTTTTTCTCTTATTTATTATCTGATCTTGTTCTCAACTAATTATTTTTATGGTGTGAATTGTATATTTAGTTTACTTATTCCACTTTGAGCTTACTATGGTCCATAGTATGAGAAATGAAACAGAATTTTTATCAAACTGCTTTCTAGTTTTTATGCCTGGAATTGTAAATAAGTTTCCCATTCAACAATGGAATACTGTTTTCAAAAGTTTCTGTTTATTCTTTTATCTCAGCTCTTTTCCTTTTCTACTCTTCCATTTTAACCAGTACTAAAGAGATCTAATGTTTATTGCTTTATAATAGAGTTTAAAGTTTGGTAATGCCTTTATTTATACCTTTTCCTATTATTTCTCTTGAGACTGGACTTTTTGATTATTCAAATTAATTTTGTTATTATTTTTTCTGATTCTATAAAATACTTCTTTGGTAACTTGACTGGAATAATACTAAACCCAAAATTTAAAAAAACACTGCCATTTTAATCACTCTTTAATTCTTTATGTCTCCCTTTATTTCTGCAAAAAATTAAATTATTTATATAAAACTTGTGTGTATCTTTCTTGTTGGTTAATTGCTAGATGTTTTTGTAGCATTGTCTCTTTGAATAGATTTTGACTTAACATTCATTAAGTACCAGGTACTGTGCTACAATGTTAAGAATATAAAAACAAAAATGAAACAATCCCTACTCTTAAAGACTTTACATTTACATCCATGTAAACTTTAGATAGACAGAAAATCAAGTCTTTAAGGGCACAGACTCTTTCATTCTTGTCATTTTTACATCCAGGGTCTTACACAGTGCCTGACACAAAGCAAGTTTTCAATATATGCTTATATTTATTTTTCTTGAGGTTTTTTTTTTTAATTAGGGTGAGAGATCTATGTTTTCTTTCACAACATGACTTTATGGATATGTTTTACCTAACTTCACATGTATCTTAATGGGGACTGAGGGTGGGGATAAGGGAGAAAATCTGAAACTCAAAAAAACAAATGTAAAAAAAAATGTTTTAAAGGTAATTGGGAGGGGGGCAGCTAGGTGGCGCAGTGGATAGAGCACCAGCCCTGAAGTCAGGAGGACCTGAGTTCAAATCTGACCTCAGACACTTAATATTCACTAGCTGTGTGACCCTGGGCAAGTCACTTAACCTCAACTGCCTCAGCAAAAAGCAAATAATAATAATAATAATAAATAAATAATAAAAGTAATTGGGAAAAATATTAAAGTCCAAAAAATTGAAAAAAAATACATGCTTATGGATTGATTAAATTTCATTCAAAATGACAACACAGAAAACATCTAATGTGTGCATATATGTGTATGCTCATTTATATATATATATGCATATATATATAGATACAGATGTATATACACAAATATATACTCATTTATATATCTATGGTTATATATAAATACATTTAAAATATTATATTCTATAATCCTATAATGTACAAATACACACATATACATATGTATATACATACACACACATATACAAGGCAGGGAGACAAACTCGAAATCAATTTCAATCACAGAAGTGAGAGGTGATAAAGACTTGAATAACAAGGGTAGACCTGTGGGTGCAGAATAGGGGAGAAATAGGGGAGTTATTGTAGAAGTAGAATCAATACCACCTTGTGATTGATTGGATGTAGGAGATGACAAAGAATAAAGCATGGCCCCAAGATTGAGAATCTGTGTGCCTGGAAGAATGGTGTCTTCCTTAACAGAAAAGTGGACTGTGGGAAGAGGAGTGAGTACTAGGAGAGGGGATTAAAGAATTCTGCAAATTTAGAGCAGGAAGAAACCTTGGAGTCTATGCCCTTCATTTTACAGATGAGGAAATTTAGGCATAGGGAGGATAAATGGCTTGTCCAGGGTTCTGTTTTAGGCAAAAATCAGATCCAGATCTTTCTGACTCCCAGTCCAGCAGCTTAGGTACTCATGTTGTATCTGAGATGCCTAAAAGATGTTCCACAGTCAGTGGGTGATGTAGGGCAAGAGCACAAGAGAGAGCTCAAAGTTGGATACGCAGACCTTTTATCATCATTTCTTCCTGGATCTTGTTTGTACTTTATAGAAATACATTTGCAGGGGGATAAATTTTGGGCCTTGCTACCTTACTGATGCTGAAGTAAAAAGT
>JAJPUD010000870.1:355579-415205 GCA_023553655.1 Myrmecobius fasciatus
TTTTTGCTGAGGCAATTGGGGTTAAGTGACTTGCCCAGGGTCACACAGCTAGGAAGTGTCTGAGACCAAATTTGAACTCAGGCCCTCCTGACTTCAGGGCTGGTGCTCTAACCACTGCGCCACCTAGCTGCCCCTACAATCTTATTATCAATTATTTACTTCACCAATTCTCTGAGGTTTTTTTTAAGTATTTCATTATGCCATCTGTAAGGAGAGATAATTTTGTCTTCTCTTTGCTGATGTGTATCATTAATTTCATTTTTCTAATTGTTATAACTAATATTTCTAGAACAATATCAAATAATAATGATGAGAAGGATCAAATGTTTTTTTCCCTCTTTCTTCTTCTTTTCATTGTACTACCTTTCCACTCATTTAGATTCTGGACTATCCTTTCTCTTCCTCCTGACTACCTTATTTTTTACATCTCCTTCAGTTCTTTACTTCATTTTCTTCCCTCCCACATAGGCATCCACCCCAGCTATCCAGTCAATTTAGACTTACATCAGTTTTTCCAATTTACACTTTGGATTTCTTAGTCCCAGAAAAAGGTTTTCTAATTGACAGTCTGGATGTTTTATTTCCATACAAAGGTCTTCCATACATGAGTCATAAAAATCACGGCAGCACAGCTTGAGGTCTTTCAGGTTCTGATTCTTGCTGACCACAGAGTAAAGATCTTGCCAAACACAAGCAGGTAAATCAGAATCATAAGAACTAAAGAAAGAAATGAGAGGAGAATTTTATTGTAGGCATCAATGGTAATCAAGTTGCCTCCCAGTATTAATGTGTGTACCTCTTTGTCCATATAGAAAAATGAAAAGGTTCCACAGAGCAAAAACAGCATTTCTTAAAGAGAACAGAAAAAGTAGGATTAGATGCTTGGGACTCTGAAGATCAATATATCTGAGACAAATCCAAGTACTAATCCATTGCCAGCTTCACTCAGCCTTCACCTTGCCCCTTCCTCGGTATTACCTTAACACTATCAATAATACCTCAAACTCTCTAGACTCAGTGGCAAAGCTGAAACCAAAGTCTGCATTAATCAAGCTGACTGGAGAAGAAAGTAACTTCACCTAATGATGGTGAAGAAGATTTCTAAACATCTGACGCATACAAAGACCTAGAATTTAGAGTGATAAATTCAATCTTTCAGCATAAACAGAGCCCTAATTAAACTCTTAAGCCTCTCCAGAGCTGAATAATTGTGGAATTGGTAATGGGGAACTGTTTTTGGGATAAGAAGATGGACAACACTTCTCAGAGAGTTCCAGTGGAGAGGAGATGGCACCCCAGCCAGTTCTAAAAGAGTTTAAGCAAATTTCTTTAAGTAATTTAATTAAAATTAAAATTTAAAATTTGGGGCAGCTAGGTGGCAGAGTGCCCTTTACAGGTACTAGCCCTGAAGTCAGGAGAACCTGAGTTCAAGTCTGGGCTCAGACACTTAACATTGCCTAGTTGTGTGACTCAGGGCAAGTCACTTAATCCCAATTGCCTCAGAAAAAAAAATTAAAATTAAAATTTAAGTAAATGTTACTATATTAAGTCCATAACCTTGCAGGCCTTAACCAAGGGAAGGGGATAAGACTATTTTTCTAAACTTCCCCAATCACTGTTTAGGCTTTTTTTGTTTTGTTTTGTTTTGTTATTTTCCTAAGGCACTTCAGTTTTTTATTTTATTTTGATTTCACTGGGAACCGAATGACACACTGGATCATCCACTTTCCTAGATATGCCCTTTGGAGAACATCATGGGGAATTTTAATAAGATCTAGAAGAGAGTAATGGAGGAAAAAGCCAAAAGATACCAAAAGGATAGAACTCAATTTCCTGTGAGCCTTTCCTTTTTATTTCCAGAATCCAGCTTAATGCTGCGCATATAATAGGTATCTAATAAATGAAATGTGCCATCAAAGATAAAGGGATCAGACAGTGGCAGAGGAAAAACCTGAGCCCCAAGATCTTAAGAAAAAACTCAGAAACCTTGAATACAAGTGCCACCTAGTTGCCTTTAGCAAAGCTGCCAGGCAAGGGCTATTAATGACATCTTTGTTCCCCCCCCCAAAAAAAAGATAGATTCAAATGCATCTGCAAAGTGACACACTTATAATAATAAACAAGGATTTATTTCTACATGAAAAAGATTTCCTGCTGACCTCTCTCATATATACAAGAGATTTCAATTTGTGAAGTACTGAACAAAAGACACTGAATATTAGTTTGTTCCATCAAGGTAGTATTCAGAGTTGGAAGCTTGGCTGAGGAGGCTGAAGATTTACCATCAGAAGATCTGCCATGAGCAAACATGGGGACCTTTGTCTTTTTTGAACCCAGGAACACCAGTGCAAGGGAAATTATTTTATAATCCAGCCAAGGACATGAAGAGCAGTTTTCTATAAGTAAGATGTGGGATGAGATCTATTCTCCCTCCTTTCTCTCCCCCCCCCCCGCCACCCATTTTGCCCTCTCAACCAAGGACATTTTTAGAGATTCTAAAATAGAGAAATGCTGCCACGATATCATTTACTCCCCTATCAATTACTGCTCAAGAGCTTCTGAAAAAGAGGGAGCATCTTTAACACACACTACAGATGGGATTTTTTTCCTGTGCAAAAAAAGGGGAAGCTGCTGAACAGACCTGGAAATCTGAATGACCTTATTCTTACTGCCACCTCTCTAGTCCCTTGTTCTCCTCCCCATTCTGTAGGAATTCAATTGCCTGCACAGAATATTCTTTAATTAATCTCAATTGGATATGGAAATTCTGTGCACAAGTTTTCTCATTTTCTTTTTCTGGCATAGATGAGGATATAGTATCATTTATGCAAAGATCTCTTTGCTTCCCAACATAACTTAAATAACACTAATTCAATCTGGCATGTTTTTAGTGGGATTAATACATAATTTTTTTTCTATAAAGACACAAAGAAAGGTAAAATTAAGCAGTGCCTGGTGTTTGGCTCTATGTCCCAAAATTGTGTCCCCAAAGAAAAGCCAGGGTGACAATCTTGACTGGCCACATGTCCAATGCTGAAAGGAGAACAGCTCCCTCATAAGAAAGGTCCATAGTTCAATTGGTGTGTAAAAAGCCTAGTAAAGGCTTCAGGAAATAAAAAATGGGGGCATCTAGGTGGTGGAGGGGTTAGAGCACCAGCCCTGAAGTCAGGAGGTCCTGAGTTCAAATTTGATCTCAGACACTTAACACTTTTCCTAGCTGTGTGACCCTGGGCAAGTCACTTAGCCCCCATTGGCTCAGCAAAAAAAAAAAAAAAAAAAAGAAATGAAGATACTCACAAGAAAAGTTTCTGTGCTCCATGACATTGCTTAATACAGAAAACCGCACTCAGGGCATCAGACTGATAGACAATATCTACGTTGATTTCTTGAATGTTCACTAGCACCTGTGTTACAAACTCAGTGTCTTGAGTCTCATACAAATGAGAGTACCATTCTGGGAAATTAATATCAAAGAATTGGGATCGTTTATAATTTCTTTTGGTTTCTCCCTGAGCCCACTGCAGTAACTGTGACTTGATTTCCTGTGACATTCTGCATCTGAACTTCCTCTCCAGCTCCTTTGCTGTCTCTACATTTAGGAAGCCAAAAAGGAAGCGTACCACCAGAACCACAAAGCTGGCATTAAACCCACTACACTCCTCCAGAAGTTTTCTAACACCGGGGATGGAGGAGTCAGAACTCTTCATCCCTTCTTTCTCTGTGCTCATCACATAGAACATGGCAGCAAAAAACTCTTGGAAACTCAAGTGAATGAAGCTGTAGCAGGTTTCACAGCTACTGTCTTTCTGGAAAATGTTCATGTCTAAGAAGGCAGAGACATCAGCTGCCTCCAAGTTGTTCCTCCTGAGGTCCTCCTCTTCAAACAGCAGTTTCCTTTCCCAGATCCCCTCAGCAGCCAAGTGACACAGACCCCTCAAGTGCTGAGGTATGAAGTTCTTGTCACCAGGGATAATTAAATTGGAAAGATAGCATATGTAGAGGGCAGTGGTGGTTTTCAAAGCCTGGACAGGGTCTTGTCCTTTCTCCATCTGCTGTTTCAGGCAAGTGCAGACAATCCAGTTCATCAGGGGAACAGAGCACATAGTGAATAGTGTGCCATTGCCTTTTATTAAATGAAAGGCTTTTTCACCTAAATCTTTATCTCTGAAAAATTTGCAGAAATACTCCTTCCTCTGCTGCACCGAGAAGCCCAGGATCTCCACATGACGTGGATTCTCCAACAAAGGACTAAATTTCCCCAGAGCAGTGAGTCTTGCTGTGAGCAGCAAGCAGGCTTCAGGGAGCAAGGTCTTCCTTAGTAAGCTGCTCAACAGGATGGATACTGGCTCTTTCTGCTTCCAGTCTTTGCATAGATCATATCTGTGCTCATTACAAGGGAATTTCAGTTCATCTAAACCATCAATGATGAACAGAAGTCTCTCTGGCTGGGACATGATCTCTGTCATGGGAGCCTGGGTGCCAGGCCAGTCATTGGCAATTAAATCAGCAAAACTGATTTCTCTCTCTCCTAATGGGTTCAGTTCTCTGCAGGTGAGATAGAAAACATAGTCGAACCTCTCCTGGAAGAGGTTTCCCTCTGCCCAGTCCAACATCACCTTGTTGGCCAGGGTGGTCTTCCCAACACCAGCAGCCCCCTGCAGCACAACAGTGTGGGGTGGAATGCCTATCTTTTGATCAGGATCAAATAAAGTGGATACCCTGATAAACTGTCCTCGCTCCTGCATGACCTTAGCATGTTCCCATCCATGGATGAGGAGCTCATGATGCTTCTGCTCCTTGTGACGATAACCTCGAAGAAGCAGCAGCTGTGTGAATCGGTGGTGAAAGAGCTCATGCTCCCCAGGGCGAGAGTTCCTGTCCCTCATGAGCTGGAATTTCTTTTTCATTTGTTCTCGGTACTTATTTCTTTCATCTAAAGTCATAACAAACAAAACACAGAGATATTCAGGATTAAATCTGGCTCTTAGTCGTTGTTGTTCCAGAACCCACATGGAGGTGAGGTGCTACCCTGGCTATGCCCTCATCTCACATTTGCTGACATTTCAGGTAACCCCCAATCCCTGTCTGAACCTCAGATTAACTGATCTTTCTGAAACAGCCTCGAGAGGATTCAAGAGAGAGAGAAGAATAGGTCAGAAAAAGCAAATTGTCCAGATTCCCCCACAAACAAAACAAAATTGCTTCTCAGGGTGAACCTAGACCTGCAAAAAAACTAATAAGAGTTGAGGTAGAATAGTGGTTCTTCTGGGACAGTCAAAAAAGATACCAGGATAGAAGTTTGAAGTCATTCAAACATTTGGGAGCCCTGGAGCTAGCTAGGTTGGGAAGTAGACTCAGCCCCAACCATAGGAACTTTCATCTTCCTGACAGTGAGGAGAGTCAGGGGTCTGAGTCCTGGAAGATTGAGGGAACTTTTACTAATAAAGTAATATATATATATAAGATATTACATAAGATATATATTATAATATACATTATATTTTAACATATATAATATATAATATAAAATAATTATATAAAAATAATACATATTTTAATGATATGTTATAATATATATAACATGCTATGTAACAATATAATATATAATGATAATGCTTATATGATAATTAATGTAATATACATATATGTATACTATATAATTTTTTATTAATAAGGAATGCTAGGTAAAGCCAGAAAAAGAGATCCAGAATCTTTTTTTTTTTTGATCCAGAGTCTTAAGGCAGAAAATATCTCTGAAAATTAGAACTGGGCAAGGGGAAACCAGTGAAGTTATGAGACCAAGAAATAATAAAACAAAATATAAAGAATGAAAAAGTAGAAGAAAATGTGAGACATCTCAGAAAAAAATCAGATCTGGAGAACAGATCAAGAAGAGAAAACATAAGAATAATTGGATTCCTTTAAAGCTGTTACTAAAAAGAGAATCTTGATACAATAAAACAAGAAATAATTAAATATGTCCATAAATAGGGAAAAAAATCTACCTATCATTACCTGAAAGAGATTCTACAAGGAAAATATACAGGAACATCATTCAGAAAACCTAGATCAAAGAGAAAACTTTATAAACAAAAACAAGAAGAAAAACTAATTCAAATATGTTCAGTTAGAATCAAATAAGACCTACCAGGGGCTACAATAAAAGCCTACAGGACCTGGAATACTATGTATCGACAATTAAAAGAAATAAGGTTGCATATGAAAATATATCTAGCACAATTAAGTTTAACATTGAATGAGAAAAAATGGACATTCAATGAACTGTCAGATTTTCAGGATTTTATCTCGAACAAATCTGAACTCAATAGAAAATTTGACAGAGCCAACATCAAAGTCTAACTTCAAGGGACTCATTAGGGACAACCTTTATGTTTTATACATGGAAATGTAAACTACAGGTTTAAGACTGATATTAGTAATTGAGTAGTCTAAAAGAAAGATTGAAGTAGAGATAAATATTATGATTCTAAAAGGCAACAGTAATTATGCAATATGAATGAGGTATGAGACCAAGAACTAACACAGAAAAATTAGATGGGGAGGAGAGCTGGTAGTTCTGAAATACTACTCATATTAGGAATGGGTTAAAGAGAAAACTCTGTGTGTGTGTTTGTGTATACATACATACAAATATATATACCTAAAGAAATATAATATCCTTTAGAATCTATAAAGAAATAAAAGGTAGAGGGAATAGAATAAGGCAGGGTATAGAAGAATGTGTACATTTACAGTAGTGGGATAAGATGTGTAGATTAATAGGAAAGGGATAAAGAGGGAGGGAAAGAGTGGTAGGAGAGCATACTGGAGAGATTCTTGGGGTGGAGGGAGACGTGAAGTCATAGCAAGACAAGCTAACAACAAGTAAAATAGAAGAGTTAGCAGATATAGGAAATGAGATTATGCTTATATATGTATGTGTATATGTATATGTATGTATGTGTGTGAAGATAATATAACTATGCTTAACTATAGCCTGTATGGGAAAAGTGGGGGGGGGGAGGAAAGGGACAAAAAAGAATAAAGTAAAAAGTGCATAGCAGAGAACAAAAGAAAACCTAAGCAAAGAAATATGGACAGTTTTGTGTACAATGAGTTCTATTATTACATATACTTTATTGAAATGGAAATTTATTGTTTCATATTTTGAAATCTCTCATGTTCAGCTCTGCAGATGACATTTTTTTCTAATTTTTTTCCTATTTTCTATTTGTTTTAAATAAAAAAATAAAAAAAAGAAATATATTCTTGACTTTTGACACATCACATCTCTGATTATAAGTCTTCAATCTCTCTGATTATCTAATCCACTGAATAAAGTCTAAACTCAGGCTTGAATTCAAGGCCTTCCTACTTGCCCATACTTATTTCCTCCTGGCTTCCCAAAATATACAATGAGCTTCCTATCTTCCACTGCTTAGCTCTCACTGTGTTATACAAGTCAACAAGTCAATTCAAGAAAAATGTATTAACTGCCTATGATATAGAAGATACTCTTCTAAGTGACAAAGATACGAAGAAAGACAAAAATGGTCCTTGGACTCAAGAAATTCACAATTTAATAAGGGAAATAAGATACAAACAAGATATCAACTGTATAAATAAGAGATAATCTCAGCAAGAAAACACTAACATAGGGGACAGTAGAAAAGTCTTCTTACCAAAGGACGGATTTTAGCTGAGACTTTAAGGAAGCCTGGAGATGGCAATGAGGAAGAGGGAATTTCAGGCACAAGAAATCAGCAACTGGAATGCCTTGTGCTCATCACAAACTATCTCTTCTCTATCAAAATCTTGTCAGTTCCTCAAGACCCAAGACAAATCCCATTATCCTGTGAGGTTTTCTTCTTAACATCCCAGAAGTATGTGATTTCCCAACTTCTACAGACTTTTTTTTTTTGGCTATTCATATTTAGATCTTCTCACTGACTTACTTATATTGATTTTTTTTTATTCTTTGGTGACAATAGCTCTGTGCTATTAATCACAAAATTAATGTATTTGCAATGTGTCTTAAGAAGTTTTCAAATCAAGTGTTTGCTTGCAGCAGTCATTTATTTCTCTAAATATTGATTAAATGCCTATGATGTATAAAAGCTTGTCCAGGCTTTTCATAATGACTACCAGGGATGGGAACTCACCACACCATGAGACTAGTCCTTATTTTTTGGACATCTCTAAATAGCTGGGAGTCCTTTTTTTTTTTTTTTTTTTAAAAATAACTGAGCTCAAACCTCTTCTCCCCTGGTCCTGAAAGCTCTTCTAGCCAAAGAATTCTTTTTTTTTTTATCTATCTATCTGTCTGTTTATCTATCTATCTATCTATCTACCTATTTATTTTTAATGCACATTGCTTTATGAATCATGTTAGGAGAGAAAAATCTGTGGAGAGCCAGATATAAGTCCTTTGGAAGACCAAAGCAAGATGAGGCTGCTTGGAGGACTTTTGAATACTTGACAAGGCCAATTCCAAAGTTGATAACTCATATCTAAGCTCCTTTGGATTATTTACTGAAAATATAATGTATGACATGACTGGAGTGTATTTTGAGACAGGATGCTTTCAAAAATGAAAAAAAAAAACCAGGATAAACTTTGACTAAAAAAACAAGGAAAACAGTCTTGGTTATATTCTTGGTGGTTTTATGACAGTAGTATGATGAGTAAAACATACTTAAGGTGGGGTATAAAAGAGAAGCTATAAGAAATTAAGTCAATTCCAAGATGTAAGCTTGAACTTGCCTGGTCCCATTCATATTTATTTCACTCATTGTTCATCCAGCATTCACATCAATTGCTGGCAAATGTCAGAACAAAAGGGAAAAAGCATGGGAGGGGAAAAAAAAAACACAGAAAAAAGTAAATGAACGTAGCATGTATTGATTTACATTCAATCTCCATAGTTCTTTTTCTGGATGCAGATGGCATTTTTTGTCCAAAGTCTACTGGGACAGCCAAAGAATTACTAGAAGGGAAACACCCTCTTCCCAGGCTTTTTCCTTAGATTGGATGGCTCCCCCAAGAGCTTCCATTAAAGGAAGACACTCAAGCTAGCCAATTATTCATTTCTCTCTGTGCTACAATCAGAACTTTTTCTACCACACACCAAGACAGACATCTCCCACCAAACCCAACTTTTCAGTTTCTTTTCATGTGTCTTTTATTTGAATATAAGACCCTAGAGAAAGAGAGTCTTTATTTTTACTTTTATTTGTTATTCCCAGCCTAAACAGTGGCACATAGCAAATACTTAATAAATGCCTGTTGTCTAATTGACAATAAATATGAGCCCTTTCTCAAAAGATTCAAATATTTTACCTCCTTAAATAACACCCAAATCTATATAATCAGCTCCAGTCTCTCCTCTGAGCTCCAGTACCATATCACTAGCTACCAATTGCACACTTCCCATTGAATCTTCTGAATTTTTGTAGGAATCCTAAACATTTCCAACTGAATTATCTTTTTTTTTTCCAAACTTATCTCTCTTCTGACCTTCCCCATTCTATTGAGGACACCATCATCCTTTTATTCATACAGTTTTGCTACTTTAGTATCTTGCTACTCTACATCCCGTTCCTTACTCCACATATTCAAGAAATTGCCAAATAACTGTCAATTCTACTTCTTTCTCATTTCATACATGTGTCTACTCCTCTCTACTTATATGATCTTCACCTTCATTCAGGTGCCATATCAGGGTTGATCACACTTTAATGTCTACAACACTTTCCATTAGTTTGGCTTCTAAAGTTCTAAAAACTTCTTTCTTATTGTATGTAGAAGGATGTGATTTTGCATTTTAAAATTGTGTATGATTATTTCTAACCCTAAGAGATATAAATAAATCTATATTACTTGCTGTAGAATATATATACATGCTTATGCACAGGTTTACCTTTATTAATAAATGATATCTTTATTACCCAATTAGGATTCTTGTGTTTTAGAAATCTCCCTCCCCTCCTTCCCACCCTCCACATTCCACCAAATCAGACTTAACATTCATATCAAGAATTTCAAGAGAAAAACAAAACAAAAATAAAAGCCAAACAAGCAACAAATACCTCCATGAGAGCTTTGTTCCAACATTTAAGATAATTATCATGGATCTTGTAGGTATTAATTTTCCCTTGCTTTTTGAGTTCACTCCTAAAATCAGCTAGAGAAAGTTTCTCCTTTTTTTTGTCAAAGAATAATCCCTTAGATATGCCCAGATGTTATAGACACAACCATACACAGCCCCCTTATTAGCCAACCTTGATTGAGTCAGGGGAGCATTCCATTTTTATATTTTTATCTTCTTCAAGCAATCACTGTGTTCAACAAACCCAAATCACAAATCTGAAAGCAGAGACAGCAGATATCTTATTTCCCACCAATCACTATACTAAAACCCTGGAAAAGGAGGGACAATCTCTAAAACATATCAGAGTTGGGGCCTTTCCTGTACAAAAAGGAAAATCCAAAAAGGAAGCTGGAGCTTCCACAATAATTTAATCTCCGGAAATGACAAACCATTACCCCAAACTGACAGAGAGAAGGAGACCTGAAACTTCCCATGCTTTCTCCAGATAACTGTAAGGAATTTCCTTTAGCAAATCTCCTTTGAAATTTCATGAGTGTTTCCCTCTCTCCCTTTTCTCCCTTCCTCTGCCCCCTCCCACTACCCCATTTCACATATAGAGATACAACATAATCACTCATTTGGTCATCAGTAAACTCCAGCAATTCTCTATTACCCTTATCATCAATACAATGTAGGTCTGATTATTTCACCATAAGGATTGTGGCAGAATTTTTCCAGTTTGCGCTCTTAGGAGATATATTATGTTTTGACCAACATAACTTCGCTTTGCTTAATGACTAGAAAAGTGTTCATATTTTTTTCTTTCATTTTCTTTTCTTTTTTTCTTTTTTTCTTTTTCTTTTTCTTTTTTTTTTTTTTTTTGCTAAGGCAATTGGGGTTAAGTGATTTGCCCAGGATCACACAGCTAGGAAGTGTTAAGTTTCTGAGACCATATTTGAACACAGGTCTTCCTGACTTCAGGGCTAGTGCTCTATCAATTGCATCACCTAGCTGCCCTGTGTTCCTTTTTTCTTAAATTTTACAGAGGGGACCTTATTACTAGCCAGTCTGAGGTCTAGGATTACAGATGAAAAAATGAAGTGAACCTAGTTTTACCCACAGCCAGTGCCTTCACCTTTTACATACCTTCCCTTTCTTCATTTTTTTTCTTGTTTCCTGGAGTTGTTTTCAATCTTGGTCCTTCTGTGGATATAAATGGATATGGCAATTAACCTAAGAGAGGATCAGCAAAGGATCTAAAGCAGTACTAAGAAATGACACAGGGCATAGTTCTCCATAGCTGTCTCCAAGTTGGACTTGATGCTTCTGACATTCATTTCCAACTCTAATAGCTCATGAAATTTTGTAAAAATACTCACCTTAAGTTCCAGCCATAGAATCAGGAAGACTCATCTTCCTAACTTCAAATCTACCTTCAAATTCTTAATTGCTTTGTGACTCTAGAAAAGACTCTATAAGTTCGGTATGATTGGATTTCGTGGCAAACCACTCTAATATCTTTGCCAGGAAAATTCAAATGAAGTCATAAATACTCAGACACCACCAAAAACAGTGAAAAGCAACAAGCCTACCTTAAAGGATGATCATAAGGCTAAATCACATGGTTTTAAAATGTTTTGCAAACTTTAATGTGCTATAGAAATGTCATTTATCATTATCAGTCATTGTTATCTCATCTCATCTTTTTCAACAGAGTCCAGGCAAAAACAGTCCTGAGACAAATTACCACATCACTAACTTGTTTGTGAATTTTTTCTTTCTTTGTATCTTTGTATCTATCTATCTATCTATCTATCTATCTATCTATCTATCTATCTATCTACCTACCTATCTACCTATTCGTTTTTCTGTCTATACACATATACACACACACACAGAGTACACATACATATGTTTTCCTTTATATTCAATATTCTGTAGTCTACTGTAGAGGTGGGTAAAATCACTGCTTTTTATCATTAAATAACAGAGTTGGTGTATGAGCTCATCTTCTGCAGAAGAGTTCTTGGGACATCAGTGTTGCCACGAACCTCTCCTTTTTTCAGCAACTGGAAAGGGGAACTTAATTTTCAAAAAAAGTCTTATGATCATAGGATTATTTTATTACTACAAAATTATATGCCTTACTCTAAATTATGTGCTACTCGATGATAAAATCTTATCCGTCTATTTATCTGCTAAATCTATAGTAACCTAGAATTAAGATATTATTTATGTTAGTCTGGTTTAGCTGTTAGGACAAGCTTTTCCTAAAGAAGGGAGCTTAATTCTATAATCAAACAAAATAATAAATCAAAGTAATCAATATTAACTAATTTCCTTTTTACTGTGATGTTTTCAGCACAGACTCCAGGAATTGTCTTAAATTCAGCAGTCTAATAATTCTCTTCCTGGGAGGGATTCCCTGTGCTGAGATAAAATACTTGATCAAAGTCTGACCCATTCTATTTCACTTCCTCCTTTTTCTACTGGTCCCTTCTTTTCTCTTTTCCTCAATCAGAGATGAAATTTCCCTTCTTAGCTCCATTTTCACAAATCCACCATCTCCTCTTTTCTTCGATTGCTTCTCTCAATTATAGTGCCTCCTGAACACTCTCTTGCTTCTAGCAAACTCTTCTCAAGGACCAAATGCTTTTCCTAGAACAGAAAATGAATTCTACTTCTCCCATCTTGATTCTTAAAACCACAGAGGTGACCCATCCTCCCTATTTCAGACCTACATTATAAAATAACAGTGGAATTCTCATCCTATTTTTATTTATTTATTTTATTTTTACTTGTCTATTTATTCATTTGCTTAATTTATTTTTAACACATGGTTTTATAAATCATGTTGGGAAAGAAAAAAAAAGCAAAATGGAAAAACAATGGGAGAGATAAAAAACCAACAAAAAAAAGAAGTGAACATAATATGTGTTGATTTACATTCAATCTCCTTAGTTCTTTTTCTGGATGCAGATGGCATTTTATGTCCAAAGTCTATTGGGGATCATTGCACATTCTTCTTGTTATCGTGTATAATGTATTCCTGGTTCTTCTTGTCTTGCTCACCATTGCTTCATGTAAATCTTTCTAGGCCTTTCTAAAGTCAGCTTGTTCATCTTTTTTTTTTTTTTTTAGAACAATAATATTCCATTACTTTCATGTACTGCAACTTGTTCAGCCATTTCCCAATTTATGGGCATCTGTCCATTTTCCAATTCTTTGCTACTATAAAATTAACTGCTGCAAACATTTTTGCACATGTGTATCCTTTTCCCTCCTTTATGATTTTCTTGGGATACAGACTCAGTATTGCTGTATCAAAGGATATGCATATTTTTTTGGGCATAGTTACAAATTGCTCTTTAGAATGGTTGGATCAGATAAAAACTTTACCAACAATATATTAGTGTTCCAGTTTTCCTACATCCCCTCCAACCTGTATCATTATCCTTTCCTGTCATCTTAGCCAATCTGAGAGGTGTGAGGTGGTATCTCAGAGAGGTTTTAATTTGCATTTATCTACTCAAGAGGGATTTAGAGCATTTTTTCATATGACTATAGATGTCTTTAATTTTGTCATCTGGAAATTGTACATATCTTTTGACCACTTATCAATTGGGGAATGGCTTGTATTCTTATAAATTTAACACTGTTCTTCATATGTTTTAGAAATGAGAATTTTTTCAGAAACACTGGCTGTGGAAATTCTTTCTTATCTTTGTACTTCCTTTTTGATCTTGCTTCATTTTTTATTATATTAGCTCGGTCCAGCCATCAACAATTGATATTTTCCCAATTGTTTAGTTCTGACTTCATTTGTGTGAAAAGTGTTTTGTAATTGTGTTCATAAAATTCTTAGGTTTGTTTTGACAGGTAGACTCCCAAGTATTTTATTTTGTCAATATTAATTTTAAATCGAATTTCTCTTTCTATTTCTTGCTTTGGCATTGTCAGTAATATATAGAAATGCTGATGATTTGTGTGGGTTTATTTTATGTCCTGCAACTTTGCTAAAGCTGTGAATTGTTTACAATAGGTTTTTGGATGATTTTCTAGGTTTCTCTAAGTATACCATCATATCATTTGCAAAAAAAGATTGCTTTATTTCCTCATTGCTTATTCTAATTCCTTTAATAATGGCAATAATGGGCATCCTTGTTTTACCCTTGATCTTATTGGGAATGAATCTAGCTTCTCTCCATTACAAATATTGCTTTCTATAGGTTTTTAGATACATATGGCTTATTATTTTAAGGAAACCTCTCTTTATCTCTATGCTCTCTAGTATTTTTAATAGGAATGGGTGCTGGATTGTCAAAAACTTCTTATGCATCTATTGAGATTATCATGTGATTTCTGTTGGTTGAGTTATTGATATGGTGGATTATGGTAATAGTTTTCCTGATATTGAACCAGCCCTGCATTCCTAGTATAATCCCATTTTGTCATAGTGTATTAACCTGCTGAAAAAGAATCCTCTTATCCTAAAGACAAAAGGTAGCAATGAATCAACAATTATTTATTCATTACCGATCAGGTGCCAAGCAGTGCACTGGGGATACAAACACAAAAATGATAGTTTCTACTATGAAGATTATTTAGAGAGGAACTAGCTATAAATAAAGAATCAACAAAGAGTATGAGAGAAACTCAGAAACTTTGTGGATCAGGAAAGGTCTCATGTAGGAGATGAAACAAAGTAAGATTTCCGAGAAACAGATATAAAAATGGAGGGCATGGTCCATCTAGAATCCCTAAGCATTTCTTTATCTACTAAAGTTCATCTTTTTTCTTTCTTTCTTTCTTCTTTTTTTTGCTGAGGTAATTGGGGTTAAGTGACTTGCCTAGGGTCGCACAGCTGGGAAGTGTCTGAGACCAGATTTGAAGTCAGGTCCTCCTGACTTCTGGGCTGGTGCTCTATCCAATGCCCCACATAGAGGCCCCTTATCTTTTTTCTTTAAGGGAACACTTTGCATATGAAACTATGCATATATTTTGTAGGATCTGTTAGTCTGATCTCCAAATATTTTTGTGATTATTTTTAATGGAATTTCCCTTTATATCATATTTTGTATTGTATTATTATTGAACAAAAATGCTGTTAATTTTTGTGGGCTTATTTTTTAGGAAGCAATTTTTCTAAATTATTTTGATTAGAATGATAAGTATAGACATAGAAGGTAATTTTTTTAAAATCACGAAAACAGTATCTTCTAAATAATCTGTTATTGCCCTGCAAATCTTGCTCTTCCTTCCCCTCCCTAACTCCTTTTATTTCTATTGTGCCTCACTTTTTAAAATATCAGTGTCTGTCGATAGGGATGATGGTATTGACTCTTATTGACATTTTCCCAAATTTATAGTCTTGTGGTGTATTTCTACCTCCTGACTTTCTCTCATTTACTATGAAATCTGCTTTTTGGGTTGATGCCCTTCCACATTTCTAGATGGTCTCTAGCGCTCTAAACACCAGCATTTCTGCAAAATTATATTCATTGCACAGTGTTAATCTCCCATCACTGAAGTACTTAGAGCAAAAGAGGAAAGGGAGGGAAAGACGAGAGGAAGTGATGAAAAGAAGTAAGACTTTTTGTTTTTCAATTTGGGTAACATTCATAATTTGGCTTCAGAGAAGGAAGGAAGAAAGGAGGAAGGAAAGAAGGAAAATTAGAAGAAAGAAGAAAGGAAAGATGAATGAAAGGGAGGGAGGGAGAAAAGAAGGGAGATTGGGGAGAGGATAGAACCTTGGAGGCACAAGCAGGTGAGGAGGAAGCCCCGGCCCTGAGGCAGATCCTTACCTTTCCTGGCTTGCTCCCATAGCTCCCTCAGACCCATCTTCTGCCAGATGCTCAGAGCTAGCTCCCAGGCCTCCTGCTCCCCCCGAGAACTGACCAGGATCTCTGCCATTTCTGTGCTATCAACCCCATCCATGCGGCCCCGAGGAATGCCCAGCCTCGAGGAGTGGTCCTTTAGGTACAGCTTGAATTTCTTCAGCTCATTAGGGGTCAGGTCCTCCAAGTGTCGAACCAGCCGGCAGCGAATACCTTCAGCGAATGGGGACCCATCTGCCCTTCTCCAGCTTCGGGCTCCCTCCTCGCCCCACCCTGGGCAGCTTTGGAAGCCTCCCCAGGGGACTTGGGCCATGTCACCAGACCTCAGAGGGCTTCAGTTTCCTCCTCAGTGTCAGGAGAGGCCTCGGGACTCGCTTCCGATGGAGTCCTCCTCCGGCGCCCTCTCCCTCAAAGACCATCATTTTTTTCTGGCTGTCCCCATCCCACTGCTCCGGAATCTTAATGCAGCCAGACTATTTGAGAGCAGAGCAAAGTGAAAGGGAAAGGGAAGCTGTCTCTGGGCAAGCAGTTTAGGAACTTGGCCACGCCCCTTCAAACTCAGAGTCTATGAGCAAGGGCGGGGCGCAGCCTCCGGCTTTGGGGGCTAAGAGTTGGGGTTACTCTTCTCTTCCTCCTACACCTTCTCTTCCCCTCTCCTTTTTCCTCCTCCTTCCACTCCAGCCCAGATAGTTGCATTTTCCCTTCTTTCAGCAGAGTCTCTAGCCTTCACTTACCCAATAATTTGGAATCTGAAGACCTGGATTCAAATTCCACCCATGAGAGTTACTTGCCTTAAGCAAATCATTTCATCTCAAAAGACTTCAGTTTCCTCATCTGTAACAAGCAGGACAGGATTTAGATTAATTTATCTCTGAAGTTTCTGCCTTTTTACAGATATTTATAAAGCACTTGGCACAATGCCGATCACATTGAGGTAGTCAGGGATTTAATAAATGATTTTTGAAAAAACTGGCAAGAGGGTCAGCTAGATGGTTCAGTGCATAGAGCACCAGCCCTGAAGTCAGGCGGACCTGAGTTCAAATTTAGCCTCAGACACTTAACCCTTCCTGGCTGTGTGACCCTGGGCAAGTCACTTAACCTCAATTGCCTCAGCAAAAAGAAAAAGAAAAAAGAAAATACTGGCAAGAATATTACACCAACATATCACATACATTACGATACACTATGATTTGGTGGGATTTATGCCAGGATTTCGAGGTTGGTCAGTATTAGGTCCAGCTCCAAGGCTTTTGTTTCTCCTAAAAACTATTGGCTTGGCCATTCTGATCCTATCTTTCCACGCTGGGTGACTCTGGAAGATGCCCCACTTATGAAAATGGTCTTCAGCACCTCAGACATCTGGCACTCCAAGTGCTGAAGTAGCCGCAGGGGATACTATTAACCATCCTTCTTCGGTCTGCCTCCCCCCAGGCTCAGGTTCAGGCTAATCTCTCCTCCTTTACTCCTAAGTAATGGGGTACTCATGGATGTCCCTCTCCTTCCTTTGGGTGATCTTAGCCATGTCACCTAATATTCCTGGCTAGACTTCAGTGTCCTGTTCCTCTGTAACAGAAGGCACTTTGGCGGTCTTTTCGTTTCTCCTCACACTGTCCTTCAAGTGCCCCCTCCCCTAACGATCCTCCTCTGCCCACCCGGCCTCTTTCCCAAGCTCCGGTGTTCTTCCACTCTTTCCTGGTTCAGCCTGAACTTCCTTTCTCCCTGGACTCTTGCAGATCTAGATTTTTTTTTTTTTTTTGGATCAACTTGGACTTAGGTGAAAAAGAAACAGCTGGTATTCCCAGTAGCATTAACTGAGTCAAGTGGTGAAAAGGAGGGGAGAGAGGGGATTTAAGATTGACAATCTACATTGAGAGGCTGGTTTGATTTCCGAGTTTGGGCAAACGTTTAATTTTTTTTTTTAAGGTCTTTTTATTTTATTTTATTTTTGCTTTTTTTTTTTTCTTTTTCCCCTGAGGCAATTGAGGTTAAGTAACTTGCCTAGGGTCAGACAGCTAGGAAGTGTTAATATCTGAGACCATATTTGAACTCAGATCTTCCTGACTTCAGGGCTGGTGCTCTATCCACTGCGCCACCTAGCTGCCCCCGAACGTTTAATTTTTAAAAGATCGGACTTTTTCCTAGCAGCTGGTTGGAGAAGATCCGTAATGAATGGAGGAGATTATGGGGCTACCTTCTGGGCAGTCTCACTCTTCAGGATCAGTACAGTCACCTAGGCCAGATATTCACATCCTCCCTCTTTTCTCCAACATCCACAAAGATCAAGATTGGGTTTTCAGCCCAAATGGAGGCAGTTCTACCCACCCCTTGTCTTCTCTACTAAAAATCCATAGACACTCATTTATAGTAGGTTTCCTACAAACCAGGGTGCCTTGGATCTTCTTAATTAGGGGCAGTGGCGTTTCTCTGCCCTGATATGTCTTTTTCTATGGCTACTATCTGATGAAGTTTTTCTGTCCAAAACAGATCAGAGAATTTCTCCTTTTCTACATTGAGATGTGGTTCCATCATATTACTACCTCAAAAAAATTGGTTCTTCTTTTTTTCCATCCTTCCTCACCCCTTTGACCATGAGATATTGTCTTGGGATATGTCTTCTAATGGACTTGGTACTGGATCTTCTTGAATTAAGGGAGAGGTTCTGCCTTGAACATTTAAATAAAGGTATATAGACTATCAAAGACACTTTCTTCAAGCACAGATTCTGACCACATCACCACCTGTCCTCTGCCCCAACTCCTTATCTCCTAATCTCTGTGATCCAATTAAACTGAACTCCTTGCTGTTTCGAGATCAAGATATTTCATCTCCTAACTGGTTATTCCTTTCACCATTTCTCTGAAACCATTCTTTTATTATTTCCTATGAACATTACATTAATGTATCATAATTTATTTAGTCATTCCCAAATTTAAAGGACATCTCCATGATTTCCCCACTACAGAAAGAGATGCTTATAAATATTTTTGTATTTCTGGGTCTTTACCTTCTTTCTCAGATCTCTTAGGGATATGAGTTTAATAGTGACATTATGAGAGAAATGATTCATTAAGGACCCCTACTCAAATTCTAACCAGTAATTAGTTCATTATGATTCTATAAGGGGTGATGATGTTAGCAATTTTTTTCAATATACTCATCTAGTAATACCTATTTATTCAATCATCTAATAATAGGTTTCAGAGTAAGCAATGTATTAATTCATATTTTATATAAGTCACATAGGAATACAGAAAGGCCCTATAATAGGCCTCAAACTTTTAAGTAATGTCCACTACTTTTTTACTAGCTATGGAACTTATGTAACCTAAGAACACTGATATAGATATCTTCATCCTGTTTTTCTCAAATTTCATGACCAAATCAAGTATGTATGATATAAAAGTCCTCTTTCCCCCCTCCCCTGAACCTGCTCTTGGAGCACATGTATAGCTTCTACCATCTCTTCTTGTCCTACCTAAGGAGGAATTCATCCATCTAGAGACCACCTAGTCAGCAGAGATATTCCCTGCTTCATTCAAACCATGATTGTGCTGACATACCATTCTTTTTTTTTTTTTTTTGCTTATTTTAGCTTATGTAGGATATGTCAACCAATGGTATTCTGTATATATATCTATATCTCCATTTTAGAATACTGACTTAATAAATCTGGTTCTGAGTCTTATAAAATAAATCACTGGAAGAAAGGGCTATCAGACCTGAAGGAAGGTCTGAGGTCTCCTACATTAGAGAGCCACTCTAATTCCTTATTAAAGTAGCACTTTAATAAAGTACTTTGGCTTTGGGTTCTGCCTAATTTCTCTTTTAGACTAGGATGATTTGACACATTTTCTGGGTCATTTTTATAAATTTGACTCTCATTTTTATAAATTTTAATGAATTTCTTGCAGATATTGAAAATTCCACCTTTATCGAAGAAACTTACTGCAAAGATTTTTTCCCAATCAACATTCTCTCTGAAAAAATTATACATTCAAAATCATACATTTTGTCATCTAGGATATCTCTTTCCCTAGTTTCATTATGAATTCTTCCTTTATATATAAATCCAACTGAATGTATATTCAAATTTAATCCTCAATTGCTGTGCTATGTTGTCTTCTTTACTCATTAGAGACATCATTTTATTGATAACTTTTTTCATTCTATCTGGATAATCAATAATGTTTATTATTTTTACATGCCATTGAAAAAATTATTAAAAATCTACCTAAATGTCATAACATTCATAACATTTAATATATAATAATTATCCTCAAAATTAGACACTATTGGTCTTAAAAATGAACACAAAATTTAAAAAATATTAAATTTTCTTTGAGATTTTTATTTAACCCTTGTAGCGCTATATGTAGCAAATTCTGGAGGAACATTACTAAACTATACACAAGAAAACAAACAAAATTAAAAAAAGGTGATCCCAGAATGAGATTTTTCACTTGTAACATAAAAGTATCACTTTAACTCTAAAGGGTCCTATAGTATTTAGGGAGTCAGGTAGCTACCTCACTATTATATAGCAATAGGTTAAGCTCATTGCCTAATGGAGGTTCAATTTTGTATTAATCCTGTCTTTGGAAATGTTATGAAATGAAATGTATGAATATTTCAAGACTATGCCTCCAGTTAGAAAGAAATACTAAAAAAGACTGTGTTTGGTATTCCTCTGTGCTAAGAATGGTAACATCTTCCATGGGGCTCCCAAATTTGTCCCTGTGTTCTCAAACTTGGAATCAAAAGACATGAGGAAATACAAATGCTTGGTTATTAACAGAAGTTTATAAGGAGTAAAGCTAGTTCTCTAAAATATATTTATGACAAAATAATGAAAGGGGCTTGGAAACAGTCTCCACTTGAATGAATGAGGAGTAGGTACAATTCAATTTTTGATCAGCTGCCTTCCAACAAAATCGACTTTTTAAAGGTATTCTTCTCCATTTACAGCCTGTGTTTTGGAGAGAGAGGGAAAAAGACATTTTTCTGATCAATGCTCAAACTGCCATGCCAATTTCTGGGCCATTTCCTCAGCTCCCTCTCTACCTCTGCCCTATTAGACTTACCTTTAATGCCACTTTAATCTCAAATCACATAAGTGATTCAGTTTAAATTTAATGTGTTTAAATCTAAGTCTAATGTGGATTCAACCAAACTATTCCTGTCCCTTCTAGAGGAAGTGTTACAAGAGTTTTTTTTTTTCTTTTTCTTTTTCATAATTATCAAAGGTTGCTGTATGGCCAGAAAAAGGAGTTTGATTCATCATGTAGCAGGAATCGGCTACCAGAAGGAAAACCTATACTTCTCACTGGTTTCTATGAAATACTAAAACAACTGGAAGCTGGTCTCCAGTGTTTTGGAAAAATTTTCTATGAAGGAATGATGGACTTTATATTTATAGGATATGTACAAAATAAGATGGCAGGGGCAGCATGAAGGAAAGAAGGATGATAAATATTTATTAAGTGCTTACTGTCTGCCAAGCATTGAGTTAAGTATTTCATTTGAACAACTTTGGGAGGAAGTGTTATTATTATGTTCATTTTAAGAGGTAAAGAAACTAAAGCAAACATTGGTTGAGTGACTTGCCCATAAATCCTTGGGTCTGAGGAAGTATCTGAATTCAGGTCTTCCTGACTTCAGGCTCAATCTCTAGCCAGTGTGTATCAGTGGATATCCTAGCTACATGATAGAACAGAGAGAACTAGCTATTGAATCTAGTACGCTAGGTTCAAATCCCACTTCTGACATTTACTTCCTTTGTGCTTTGGGCAAGGTGTTTAACCTCTTCAAACCTCAGTTTCTTCCAATGTAAAATGAAGAATTTGGACTAGCTGATTTCTGAAGTCCTTTCTGACTCAAGATTTATGATGCTGTACCAGAAAAGGCAGTACACGTACACTGATGTAGTCATAGGTCCATCACCCTATCTTTGAGGATTTGGGGCCATTACTCCACTTGGGACCTTCCCCCTTGTTCTTCAATTGTATATTAGGTCTTATCTATTATATCTGCAGTCTTGGTTTGGGATCCTCACCCTACCATACACAGACACTAACAAAAGACCCCAGTGAGCAGTTAAAGGGAATAACAAGACATAAAAATGGGCCATAATGATATAAACCTAATTACCTGAGGTATGTAAAAAAAAAACCCCAAAAAACCCAAAAACTGACACATTTGACCCTACTGAAGAATAGCAAAACAAAGCTCCAAAAGAGACAATTCTCTCCCCATTGCCTCTGAGTTAAATAGTTTGGGGAGATATGAGTATTGCTTGCAGCTGAAGCCCTTTTTGGCCAAACTGCAGCTCCTAATGAGCACAAGGTCTGGGACGCCTGGAAGCCTTTTCAGGGGTCCACTAAGCCCAGTGATCTCATATACTTAAGACACTTATCATGGGGGACTAAGAGCAAAGTAAAACAAGGTCTCCACTGGGGGGCCTTTGGAGGGGCAGAGCCACTAAGGGGCAACTGGAAGGAGGGGGCATTATTGAAAGGAAGTGGAAGTAACTTTAGTGATGCAGAAGATCATGCATTGAATAAAGGAATATCATGTTGTAAGGGGGAATTATCATTCAATTTAAATGACTCCAAAATTGTCAGTGAGCTCTTATTTGTCAAATCTTTTCTTACTCCTTATACTTTCCTGACTTTTTTGATGTTACATTTAATGCTGTTAATAAGTCTCTTCTTGGATATTTTCTCTTTTGGGTGTTTTTATGACACTATTCTCTTCTGGTTTTCCTTCTACTTATCTGATTATTCCTTCTCAGCCTCTTTTATGGAATTATTCATCCAGCTCATACCTCTTACCTGTGAGGGTACCTCAGGACTCTGTCCTTGAACCTCTTCTGTCTTTATGCTCTCACTTGGTAATTTAACTCTCATTGGTACAACTGCCATTTTTGTGTAGATATATACATATATGTCTGTATATACACATTATCTATACATACACATGTATAATAATGTGTAATATATATGAAATACATATATGCAATTCTATGTGTATATATACTCACATATATATGCAATATAGATGATTATATCCATGTATATACACATACACATCTTAGTAGAGTTTTAAAAAATCTGCTAGGCTCTTTCAGGACCACATGTGTGTGTAGGAATGTGTATGTGTATATATAGCCCCGGTCTTCTGATCTTTAGTCCTTCATTACCAACAGTGTTAGTCATTTTTTAAATTGGAAATCCACAAGACATCTTAAATTTAATATGTCTAAAACAATAACTCTTTATCTCTACTCCCACACCCACCCTCCTCCATACTTTCCTACTTTTGGCAGACACCATCCTTCCTCCAGTTTCTCAGGTTTAGAACCTTGGATTATCTTCAACTCTCATTCTCCCTCATCTCATATACCCAATCAGCTGCCAGATCTTTTCATTTCTAGCTAGGCTACATTTTCCACATCTAACCACATTTTATGTTTATACAGCTACCACCTGAGTGCAGGACCTCATCGACTCTCACATTGATTATTGCAATGGTCCCTGATTGGTTTTCTTTTCCTTAAATCTTTCCTTAACCCAACCTATCTTTCATCTGCTAAAGTAATTTTCTTTAAGCACAGATCTGCCCATGGACATCACCCCTATACCCCCAATTTAATGAACTTCAGTTGCTTTATACTCCTTCTAAGATACCATATGAATTTCTTTGTTTGGCATTTAAAGTGCTTCACAATCAGACCTCAATGTGTTTGTCCATTATATATTACTCTCTTTCCCAAATGTTGTGATTCAATCAAACTGGTTTGTAGATGGCATATACTTTTTGCCTGGTTATCCTCTATGCCTAGAAATAGGCATATTTCTTCTCTTCTCAGTTGATATTAGTTAATAATTATTATTGATATTTAATTTTTATTGATATTGATATCAATATTAATATTGTTAAGTACTTACTATATGTCAAGAACTGTGTTAAGAGATGAGGTTACAACAAGAGGTAAAAGATAATTCCTGTCCTCAAAGAGCTCATGATGGAATGGATTGCAATAATGGATATACCTCTTAGAATACCTCTTTTCTTTCTTGTGGAAAGCTCAAGTATCATTTATTACATGAAACATTATTCTGATCACCCCAACTATTAATTTTCCCTTTTCTACTACTTTATATTTAACTACTCATACTTCTTAATTTATTTTGTATCTATTCACTTTATTTTTATTCTGGTTATACTTATGAATATACTTGTGTGCTCAAGAGAATGGAAATTCCTAGAGAGTAAGGACTATTTTATTCTCTGTATTTGTATTACTAGCATCAAGTACAATTCCTGGCACAGAATAGGCACTTTAACAGTGTCAGTTGACTTGTTGCTTTATCTCAGAGGAGAAAAGACAATTGTTTGTACATGGTCTAAGTATGTAGGTGGCACAGTGAATGAAGTAATGGGTCTGAAATCAGGAAAACTCACCTTCCAAGTTCAAATCTTTTCTCAGACACTTACTAGCTGTGTGACCCCAGGCAAGACATTTAATCCTCTTTCCCTCAGTTCCCCATGTGTAAAGTGAGCTGAAAAATGAGTCCAATATCTTTGCCAGGGAAACCTCAAATGGGGTCACAAAGAATCAGAAATAATTAAACAACAACACATAGTCCAAATTTGGCTGATATCATAGTCAGGGGAGATGGAAGAGATGATATTTAAAAGGGATATGGAATTAGGGGAAGAGACTTAAAAACTAAGAAAAGACTGTATAAAAGGAAAAAAAAAATCCATTTCCATAGATGAGTTGGAACCAAAGAGGAAGCATGAGAACTTGGGGATTTGGCTTTGAGAAAAACTTACAGAATAGGAAGATTGCAAGACCATGAGATGAGTCCTTATAAGGAGGTGGAGTAATCTTTATCAGGGGTTTTAGTGGATTGGAAAAAAACATGGCAGACAAAAACATTAATATAACCCCACCTCATAGGTAGCAAAGTCTAAAGAACTGACTGTGTAATGTTGGTATTCTGTCATGATCCTGAGGTTGGGTTCACTTCTAAATTCCTCATTCCAGAAAGGATACCACCAAGTTGCAGTGTTCCTAGGAGAATAACTCGTGAGGGAACTAGAGACTATATCACATCAAGCACAATAAGAAAGCATGATTTACTGAAAAAAAAAAGTGTTTAACTTGGAGTTACAAAGACTTGTAATTCAAATTTGCCCTGGTGCTTGGACAAAAGCTGAAACATAAGCTCTTTGAGTCTCAGTTTCCTCATTTGTAAAATTGATATTAATAATACCATGATACTTATTTTTGAATCTTATTGTATCTCAAAAAAGATTACATAAAATGATTGCAAATGTCAAAGTCCAATATAAGTGCCAAATATTTTCTTTATCCTTCAGAAGAGAATACTCATGAGAAGAAATAATATTCTTTAAATAGTTGAAAATCCCTCCTTTGGGAGAGAGAGAAAATTTGTTCTGTTTGGCTAAGAGCAGAAAAATAAAACAACGTACAGAAATTATAGAGAGGGAGATTTTAACTTGACAAAGTAAAAATGTTAAAAAAAATTCAAGCTATCCAAAAGTACAGTGAACTCAGATGACTTCTGAAATCCATTAGATTTCCTTTACTGTACTGAGCTGGGGAAGGAAGGGAAGAAGGAAGGCAGTTGGTCATAGGAAGGAGAATTATCTATTTCTATCACTGCCTTCCCATGAATTTTTGATCTCCCATATAGTTCTCCAACAGTTTCTAAAGTCTCTAGAGTCTATAACAGAAGATATTGTTTCTACTTCAGAGACAATGTATTAAAAGTATACTAAAGCCTTGTAAGCAAACTGTGATCTCTTGGAGGGCAGGTACAGTTTGCCATTCCCTCTCCTCAGACTGTGAACAATTAGTGCTGAATGAAGATTTGTTGGAAAGTAGGTCCTAAGTGGATGGACAGGATTCCTATTCTCTTCTTCTTCTTCTTTTTTAATTAACACTTTTTATTTGCAAAATATATGTATGGGTAATTCTTCAACATTAACCCTTCTAAAGCTCTCTGTTACAAATTTATTCTCCCCCTACTCCCCACCCCTCCCCTAGATAGCAGGATATCCCCTACATGTTAATTATGTTAAAATACTTGACAAATCGAATATATGTCCTATTCTCTTCTTTCTTCATTAGGGATATGAAAAGAGCACTAGAGGTGGAGGAGAACCGGGCTTATGCCAGCTAATAAAAAGCTCCATTTCCATAACTTTCTACTGTCAATTTGCTAATTTGTGCTTTTTGGTTTGCCATTTGGGAAATATTTTTATGTGTGCTTTAAGTGTATGTTCCCTTTAGTCTAAGACTTTGTCTTCTCTACACCTGATTGGTATTTCTCAAAGGACAAGGATGCTAATATTTGAATCAGATGTTTCTCTTCATATAATCTGAACCAGTCATTTCCCCCCTTTTCCAATTGATGGACTAAGTGCAGGATCCTTGGGGTGAAAGGGAAAAACAGGAAACTCTGTCTCCTTATCTCCCATATGGTTCCATGATAGACTCACTGGCTTCCATCTAGATTTTCTTTCTTCGGAAGATACCTATGACTCGTTCACGGATCTGTTTCGTCTTGACTCCATAGATGATGGGATTGACCATGGGTGGGAAAAGCAGGTAGAAGTTGGCTGTGAGGATGTGGACATGGGGGGCAGCATGGCGGGCTAACCGGTGCATAACTGATGAGATCACAACAGGTGTGTAGAAAGCCAAAATGGCGCCCACATGGGAAGCACAGGTCCCAAAGGCTTTGTATCGAGCTTCCTGAGAGGCCAGTCTTAACACTGCCCGCAGTATCAGAGCATAAGAAAGGACCACAAATAGCAGGTCCATCCCCACGATGACCAGAGCCACTGAAATTCCATAGATATTATTGAAGCGGGTGTTGCCACAGGCCAGTTTCACCACTACCATGTGTTCACAGTAGCAGTGGGCAATCACTCGGCTCTGGCAGTAGGAAAATCGCCGGAGCAGGAAGGGGAGAGGGATCATGAGGGCCACTGCCCGGGCAACAGCTGCCATTCCAATTCTGTAAATGAGGGGCCGTGTCAGCACGGAGGCATATCGCAGTGGCTCACAAATGGCCACAAAGCGGTCAAAGGCCATGGCCAGGAGGATGGCTGACTCCATGATGGAGAACGAATGGAGGAAGAACATTTGGGTTAGGCAGGCGTGGAAATTGATCTCATGATCGTCAACCCAGAAAATTGCCAGCATCTTGGGGAGGGTAGAGGAGGAGAGAACAAGATCAATGGCTGATAACATGGCCAAGAAGAGGTACATGGGTTCATGGAGGGCAGGATCGGTCCAGATGATGAAGAGCAGAGTGCAATTACCTAGCAGGGCCAGGGTGTAGGCTGAACAAAAGGGAATAGAGATCCAGATGTGCAGATGCTCTAGACCTGGGATGCCCATTAGCAGGAAAGAGGGCGGGTGGAGGGAAGTGCTATTGGAGGCTGACATGGCTATCTTAAGCTGAGCTTCCTTATGGTTGCCTTCCAAGGAATATCAGTACAGAGAATAGATTTGATAACTCAGGCTCTGTCTGGACAATTATGATAATCTTTCATCTCCATGATGCAACACGGAAATTAGAAAGTGATTGACCTAAATGGAAACCAAAAAGGAACAAGTTAGAATATCTTTTGGGCTATTCCAGTGCAGGCTATGTCAGTGCAGCCCTGGCCCGGCAAAGGAAAGCAGGAATGAGTCTAGGGAACTCATAAACAGATCAGTACAGAACCAGTGGTTTCTAGACCTCTCAGCCCAGAAACACTGAAGAGGACTTGGAAGGTCTGCAGGAAAGATCTGTGGGAAGAAAGTGGGAGTCAGGGAATCAGTCCCAGCACAGCCTGCACAAGAGTAGCCCTGGCGCCTGCCTCCACCCCAGTGCCAGCAAAGCAGGACTCCGTGGCTTTAGCACACTAGATCCTACAGCTACAGTGGGGCAGGGACAGTCCTAACGATTCCAAGGCAGAAAAGGTTAGGTCCCTAGTAGGAGTTCTGAAAAACAGACGCTTAAAGTGTGGGACAAAGCACCCTCCAGCCTAGAAATAGAGCCTTACTTTAACAAAGAATTAAAAGCCTAGTAATAGGTTAGGAAAATGAACAGACAACAGAAAAAGTTGGACCATAGAAAGTTACTCTGTGACAAGGAATATCAAAACATACACTCAGAATCAAAGCTCCTACATCCATATCCTCCAAGAAAAATAAGAATTGGTCTCAGCCATAGAAGAACTCAAAAAGGATTTTGAAGCCAAGTAAAAGAGGTAGAAGAAAAATTAGGAAAAGAATTGAATGTGGTGCAGAAGGAAATACAAAAAGCTAATGAAGACAAGAATGCTTTAAAAAGCAAAATTGGTCAACTGGGAAAGGAAATACAAAAGTTCACTTTAGAAAGGCTATTCATTCATTCATTTCATCCTTGGCACTTGGTGGCTCAGTGGATAGAAATCTGGGACTGTAATCATGAATACTTGAGTTTCAATGTGCTTTCTGACACAGATGAGCTTTGTGACCTTGGACAAGTCATTTAACCCATTTCCCTCAGTTTTCTCAATTGTAAAATGGGGATAATAGTAACTATTTTTAAGAATCGTTGTGAGAATCAAATGATATAATATTTATTTAAAAGTGTTGGGGCAGCTAGGTGGTGAAGTGGGTAAAGTACCAGCTCTGAAGTCAGAAGTACCTGAGTTGAAATCTGACTTCAGACACATAACACTTCCCAGCTGTGTGACCCTGGGCAAGTCAGTTAACCTCAATTGCCTCAGGGGAAAAATTAGAATTGAGCAAATGAGAAAATGAAAAGTGAGAAAATGAAAATGAAAAAAATTAGAATTGAGCAAATGAACAAATGAAAATGACTTTGTGAGAATATTTTTCAAACTAAATAACAACACAAGAAATGCCACCAAGTAGTGTGAACTAAGTAGAAAATGAGACATGTAGACATTCTGTAGAAGTTAAAAGGAGGGGAAAAATATTGGAGGAGTCAGAGAAGATTTCATGCTACTGTCATATTAATCCTCTGAAAACATACAATGTATTTGGCCACCATGAAATGACTCCTTGTTTCAAAAACTTAAATTTTAAAAATTTGAATAATCAGGTTGACATGCATATATGTATCTAACAAATTAATGATTACTAAATTACTTCTTTCTTGCTCTGAACACTGTCTTCATGAAGTCCCAGTTCTAACTTTACAAACCTCTGTATTGGTCCTAGTTTCCAATCTGAGATGTTCTGATAAAAAAGGTACACATGCCACAGTTTTTTCAGTTTAATCTGCATTATTTTCTTCCTCATTTTTCTAAGTCGAGATAATCAAGAAAAGAATAAATCAAGCCCTGATATATCATCTATCAATTTCTGAGGTATAAATTTTTACACTGAAAATTTAACAAGTGACTCTAGTGAGTTGGCTTCAGTATAATTTTTCCAACTTTATTGAAAAAATCGAGATTATTTGTGAGAACTCTTTCATCTATTTATGTTTTCTCCAGAAATGTGGAGGACAATAAATAGTACTGACTTCATATATACACACTCTGAAGGGTGTATTTTCAGTTTATTCTGAAGTCCTCCAAATTTCAAGGATGAAATCATATGACTAGATTTTTCCTTTTCCTTAATAGCTCCCCAAGGTACATGACAACTTTGATTTCAAATAGCAAAAAAAAAAAAAAGCTCCTAAACAGTTCAGGAGGCCACTTCTGGTATTTTTCTGTTTAAGTCTCCTGAAGGGTATAAAACCTTTCAGTACCAGAGAAAGATCACTCAGAATGTGTGCTCTGTATCCAGCTAATGGTCTCCTCTTCATTCATCCTGTTCAAGACCCAGAATAAGTCCAAGGGCAAGAATCAGGGATCTCCAAGTCTTCTGCTATCTCTGACTGTTTGCCTGAATTATCCTGTATAGATTTGCAAGAAATCTATCCCTCTCTCAACCCTGTTTTTTTTTCTTCCAGAAAACCCTTCACCAATGGAACTATAACTCTTTAATGGGTGAAGATACACATACAGAAAAGAATGCTGAGCTAAAAGTGAGGATTCAATTGAATTCAATTCAGCAAGTATTTCAGGCACCATGCTAACTACCTAAAACTAAAATAAAAAATGGTCCTTTCAAGATATGTGTTCATTCTTAAGGCATAGGGTATATATACACTGAAAAGTGAATTATATAATTTGAAAATTTATGGAAATTTCGAGGAAAGTTCTAACTTCCTTGAGGACCAGATGAGGTGAACTTTGAAGGGATCCTGGGATTCCAGGATATAGCAGTGAAGAGGGAGTAAGTACATTTCAAAAATGGGAGGCAACTAATGCCAAAGGTACAGATCTAGGGAATAGAATATCAAGTTTGGGAAATGGGAAATGATTTGGTTGAGATGTGGGATGCGTGCAGAGGTGTTGGAAGATCTGCATTTGACTTCTGACATATTAGGTGTGTTCAGGGGCAAGTCTTCTAACATCTCCTAACTTTAATTTCCTTACTTGTAAAATGGAGATGTAAGTAATTGCACTATACATCTCACAAGGTTGCCATGAGGAAAGTGTTTAGCAAAACTAATAGCATTTTAGAAATAGAAGTCACTTATCAGAGATTTAGAGAAGAAGGGGAGGGAATAAACCTTCATTTAGTAGCTACCATGTGCCAGGCACTATGCCAAATGCTTTACAAATATTATTTAATTTTATCCTTACAACAATTCTATGAAGTAGATACTATTATTTTCTCCATTTTACAGTTGAGAAAACCAAAGCAGACAGAGACTGAGTGATTTGCCCGGAATTAAATAACTAGTAAGTGTCCAAAGCCAGGTTTGAATTCAGGTCTTTCTGATTTCGTGCCTAGTGTTCTATCCACCACATCAACTATATGCCTATAGTCAAATCGGCACAAAAACAGCACATTCCCTTACCCCATTCCCACCAATGTTTTTTGTTTGAGGATTTTCAGGGAAAAAGGGAGGTCACTAACTGTTGAGACAACACTTTCTATTTTTAGGAAACTCTCATTATTAAGAAGCTTTTCCTTCTGTGCAACCAAATCTCCCCCTCCAGAAGTTCCATACATTTATCATTTGTCCTTTAGCCCTCTGAAATTAGGTGGCCTAGGCAATGGGTAGAACACTGGATAGCTGTGACCTAGGCAAGTCTTTACCTGACTCAGTTTACTCATTTATAAAATGTGAAAAATAAAAGCACCTACTTCCTAAGGTTGTTATGAGGATAAAATGAGATATTTGTAAAGTTCTTTGTAAACCTTTAGTACTATGTAAGCACTAGCTATTATTGTTAATTATAATGATGAATAAAAATGCTAAGATTAGCAAACCAAATAAGTATAATTCTCATTCCATGTGATAGCTCTTCAAATACTTGAATTTATGGATCACATCCCCCATAATTCTTTAAATTGATTCTTATATGAATCTTATATATTTAATTTCCTCACTTGTAAAATGGAGATGTTAGTAGTTGTACTGTACATCTCACAAGGTTGCCATGAGGAAAGTGTTTAGCAAAACTAATAGCATTTTAGAAACAGGAGTCATTTATCAGAGCCATATCTTATATGATATATAGTCCCTTGACCATCCTGGTTGCCACAATTCAGTTTCTTGATGTCTTTTCTAAAAGGCAGCTCTTGTAAGACCAAGAAATACATATTTGCATTTTGAATATAAATGGCTTGTCAAATAAATTGATAAATGATAGGATCTCACTCTGCTCATACCTTCTGGTATCATTTGTTTTCTGCTCCTTAAAACTTAAATCCTCAAAGATATCATTTGTATTTCCATATGCTTGTCATTTTCCACTTCTCTGTCTTTTCTTCACCAACTGGTCTTTAGCTCACAGATACCCCAAATTGTCTTATATTTCTTTGGTGCCTAGTATGGGGTTCTGCAGATAGCAGATATTTAATCAATGATGTTAACTGATTGCTAGAGCTCTTCATTTCTCAAAGCATTATAGAACTCTGAAATTCTCCAACTGGAAAGAATTGTAGAAATACTTTAATCTAATTTAATTCATTCTAATAAATGAGAAAAGTTAAACCAAGAAAGATGAAAGGGAATTGGCCAAAGTAATTTATCAAGTAGTGAAAGTAGGGCTATAATCAGGTCTCCAGGTTTACAGAACTAATAGTTTCTATATAGCATTTTACCATCTCTATGTCTCTGTCTCTATAACTCTTTTCCCTTTCTTCCCTTTGATTTTTTCAGTCTCTTTCATGTCACAGAGAAGGACATAATTTGATATCTAGACAAATCAATATACTACAGTGCTAATGAGGCACTAGTGGGAAGTGAGAAATGAGAGAATCTGGATTGCTGTATTAGAAAAGGGGAGGAAAACAAAAGTTTATTAAGCATGTACTTACTGTGTGCCAGACACGGTACCAAGCAGGTTATAGCCTCTCATTTATTTCATCCTTACAATAACCCTATAAAATAGGTGAAATTATGCTTCCTATTTTGCAGTTTAGAAAACTGAATCTGATGGCAGAAGTGATATATTAAGTGAGAAGGTGAAGAAGGGATCGGTAAACAGGAGGGCATTGCCAGTGGGAAGTATGGAGATTTGGAGAAAGATAACAAGATACATTCGTGTAGTGAAAAAACTGTTAGATGAATTGGGAGGTTAGTAGCACTTATCACTGAAATAAAAATAGAAGCCAAGGACAGGATCTCTTTAGAATCTCTTTTCTTATCTGTATAATGAGTATGATAATAGGTAGAATTTATGTTTCACTTTTAAGATTTTCCAAGTTTTTTAAATATGTTATTTCATGTATTAATCTGAGAGGTAGAGGACTATTATTATCACCATTTTATAGATGAAGAAACTAAGGCTAAATTACTTGTCCAGAGTCACCCAATTAGCCAGATTTTGAGTTGAGATTGGAACTCTCCTTGATTTCAGGTATATCACCTACTTCATAATTTGTCTATGTGTGTGTGTGTATGTCTATGTGTGTGTGTGTATGAAAGGGAGACACAGAGACACAGAGAGACACACACAGAGACTAAAAGAGACAGTTACTGAGATAGAGACACATACATACACACAGATTCATCTGTTAATGGAGCTATATAAATGAATTATTATAATTGTAGGGATTGTGGGAGGAAAATTTTCAAAGGAGGAAAAGAAAAACAGATCATAAAAGAGAAAGGGGAAAAATTAAGATGGAATTCAGGATAATTAAATGAAGCCTAGGATGAGTGGTTTAGAAATATCACTAAAGCACATGAAATTGATCTTTGTAGATCGGACTTAAGCTATGGATCATATCAGTATAAGGTCAGAACAACAGACTTTAGGACTTCAAAATAATTTATCTCCCAATAAAGGCTCAGCTTTTTCCTATCCTCCTCTTTTAAAGAAGCTCAGCCCTGCCACCCACATCAGTCCGCTGAAACATAGCCTGCGATGTTCTTTCTAGGGAGGTAATGAGTCTCACCTGATAGTTCTTCACCATCCTACTACTCATGTCCTTCTAGAACTCCTAATCCCAGATCATGTTTCAGCTTTCTCCGTATTCTTACCCTTAAGGCCTGGAATTCATCTTAGGTTTTGTTCACTGGCTCTAGTATCCATGCATGGAGTTCGGAATTTGTCCCTCTTGATGCTTTTCACATACTACTTCAAGAAGAGGGCAGAGAGTAGGAGGAAGGTCCTAAATCAACATTTTACTCTGTCACTGGTTTCTTTTCTAAGACATCAAAGGGAGTAATCAAAGGTGCCTGAGTCCCCAAGGAAAGTCTTGTGGGACACTCCAGGGCAGGGCCAAAAAATGTTTATAAAACGATTAGGAACTATTATACCTCAGTTGGGGAGGGACCTCTTATTTTTCATTTCTCCTGGGAATGAATTAATTTAGTTGAAAAAGTCAGGAAGTTTGAAGATTTAGGTTTTAGTCTATAATCTATCTCTACTAAATTCCTTTCAGATCTCTCCTTCCTTCTCCCTCCCTCCCTATAATAAATGCACCTATATTCAGAGTGTTTCAGAAATGGGGAGAGACTCAAAGTTTATTTAGTTTACTCCGTCCCTGCACAGAAATCTCCTGTACAACATCTTAACAAATGATCATATATTTTTGGTTGATTGACAAAAACTTATAGAATCATAGGATTTAAATTTAGAAAGGATGATTTTTATGACCAATCCTCTCATCTAGTAATGAAGGCAGTAAGCTCAGAGTAGTGAAGGGAATTGCCCCAATTTCCATTTCTAATAAAGAGGTAGGACTCCAAGCCAAGTCCCCTATTCTTTTTCAACTATGCCATGCTAGAAACTATGATATACAAGGCCAGTTAAATGAAGCAGAGATGTTTCTATTGGAGAAAAAATGATTTGGGGTTGGGGGGAAAGGGATAACAATTACAAGATAGCTATTATGTAGACTAGGTATGCAACTTATTTATGTTGTCCCAGAGGATAGGACTAATAGCAATGATTGAAATTGAAGGCACATTTTAGGCTTCATTTAAAGAAAAATTCTCTACCAATTGGAGCTCTTCAAAACTGGAAAGGGCTACTTTGAGAGGTAATGAACACTCTTTACTGGAAATTTTCAAATGGAAGATGGTTATAGATGATTTCTACAGAGGTTCATATTTAATTAGAAATCTAATTAAGTTCTGTAAGTCTAGTTCTCTTCTACCTCTGACAGTCTTATGTACATGATTTTTGGATTATTAAATTCAAATAAAAAATACACTTCCCAAAAGCTACAGCACCATGATGACCAGACACTAAATTCCAATTAAACATTTATCATTTATTACAAACCTATTAAGTGCAAAGTATTGTGTTTGGAAAGAAAATGCATAGATTTAACACAGATTTTGCTTTCCTAGAGCTTAAGATCTAATTTGAGGAAAACACAAATATAGAAATAAATGTGATTTATAGGAGACTAAAGAACAAGAGAGAGGCAAAGAGCTTTGAGACACTTGAGAAAAAGATCAGTTTCACTCAGGTAGGTTAGGGAATTTTGTATATGAGTTGACATCTCAGTTGAGACTTGAAGGAAAAAAAAGAAACTTTAATTGGTGGAGCTGGTTAGGGAAAACTAATCAAGGCATCAAGGGGACTATAAGTACAAAGATACAGAGGAGGAAGATGGTAGAATATAATCATGTGATAGTCAGACATCCATTTTAGTTAGGCCATTTAGGGATTACCTGAGAAGAGAGCTTACAAGTAGGTTGGAACCAGATTGTAAAGAGTCTTGAATATCAGTTAGGACTTTTTACTTTATTTAGCACTTTTGATCAGTCCTCTCCACTACTCAACTGTGGGATCTACTAGACAAGCAACTCTAGGTTCAAGGTATTCTGTTGAGTCACATATGCCAAAAAATGATAGCTCACGAACCCCATCAATAACTTTCATTCATTTAATAGGTACTTATTAAGCACCTACCAGGTATTATTTCAGGTGAAAAATTGCAAAGAAATAGTTCCAGCCTTCAAGAGGTTTACATTCTATTAAAAGAAATAACATGCATATATATATATATTCATACACATATGTCATATATGTTAATTAATATAATTTTAGCACTGTAGTTCTATAATATAATATATTAAGTTTTTATTACATTTATTACGTTTTTTATTACATATGACATGTATGTAATATATATGTTCATAACATCATATATTTATCTATCTATCTATCTATTTGTGAAGAATTAACTGAGTGAAGACACTCTCATGTGGATATAGCCTTAAAGTATAATCTTAATTATGACTTGAGACTTTATAATAACAAATAGTGCTACAGCTAAAAGTTTCAGATGTTTGTCCCCCTCCAGTTTCCCCAAGGCCTCTTAATGAGCATTTAAGTACTTTTAAAGATGATTGTTTTGCATTTTCTTATCAAGGATATGTGCTTGTATAGCAGTTCTCTACGGAGATTTAAATTGAGTTTATTACTATTTACTTGTATTCTTTTGTTTCTGGGTTAGAATATTAGAATATAAACCTAGACTCCCTCAAACAATTGGAGAAAAGGCCAGGCAGGGTAGTTGCTTTTGCATTCAGAAACCTATTTAATTTTGTGTTTTGCAGTTATGCTTTGCTCTCTTTTTGCTCACAAACAACTTGTCAGGTGGGAGATGACCTTTTTCAAGAGATTGTAATAAACCCCTTTTTGCTTTTTCTTCCTCTGAAAGTCTCTGTTTTTGTTGACAATACCGTCTCACCCAATTTTGGGGATTTGTTCTGGGATATTTTCTGTTCATGAAGGGTCTCTTCTGTACAGAATCCTTCGGCAGGCACCCTCAAGAGAGTTTTCTGGTGGTCCTTGGACTCAGCTCAGGAACTCCCACTCTGATTAGGTAAACTCCCAAAGAGAGATACTTGGAGAAAGCAAAAACAGATGTGGGCTAGCAAAGGCTAGCTAGAGGATTAATTGGCCCAGGAGATAAACCAGTTGAGAAAAGTTTGCAATCAGTCTTAAGCCCAGAAGCAAGCATTGGTGAGAGGAAGAGATACTCTGCCAAGTAACTGGTGGGCTGACTGGGTGAATGGGATTAGGATTGGGAGCATTTAAGCTCCCATTTCCCTTTGAATGGCAAGAACTGTTGAGGTGGGGGGGGGGGAGAGACCAGCTCTCCTTTGTCTAGCAACTGGTGAACCATCTGGATAATGTCAAGAACTGGTGAGGGGGGTGGGTGGAGGGAGAGATTCTATCTGTATAAAGGACTCTCCTCTGCCAAGTAACTGGTGAGCTACCTAAAGAGAAAAGGCTCCCATTTCTCTTTGTTATTGAGGATATCCTAGGCAGTTCCAATCTGTAAGGATTTTCTTATTTTCCTTTGGTAAGATCAGGTGATTCTTTCAATAGGGAGTATAATGCTGGAGAAACTGAGGCAGGATAGAGATTAGAGATTTTTAATAGTTTATTGATAGTAGTGGAGAGTTTGGAATCCATGACCATGGGACTGAATGGGAGTCTGGTCTCAAAGCATCCAACAGGGAGTGAGGGGCTCCAGGGACTGTTATAGGGCTCTGGAGCTCAGGGAAACAAAAGCAAGGGTGGGGTAGTGCACTAGGGGGATAGAAGTTCTAGGAAAGGACCATAAATTCAGTTCTGACAGGTTGGGGTATGAAGGAAAGATCATAAATTCTGATGAGGAGCTAGGAGACACTGAGTCTGAGACCAGAGTTTTTTTGCCCAAACAATGGAGATAAGTCATCTGGAGTTTTATGACTCTTTGGAATGCCAGTGGCCATAGCTCCACAGCCCTAATCATCTCAGTCCTAATGGCCAGGAAGGTGTGGGTTGCCACCAGGGAGACTGAGGCAAAACAATTCAGGGAAATTGAGGCAGGGGAACTGTGGTACAACAAGAGGACAAGAAAACTGTGAATTATATGAAAGGAACAATCTAAAGTAGCTGGCTCTGAGAACCTATTCAGTATTCTGGAAGATAGCCTTTTAGAGAATAAACTTAAGAATTGGGATAAAGTACCAAAATGTATAGGGAAGAACAAAAAGAAAATGATTAAATACTGTTGTTTTGTTTGGGCAGGCACTCCTCTCAGAGGAAAGATCATCTGGCTAAAGTATGGATCTTTTTAGGACTAGGTGTACCAAAAATTAAATCAGTATGTAAATCCAAAGGAGTCTGTTAATTCTGAGGAGAGTGAATTTGCAGCCTTGTGATTGCTGACTGTGGGACTATCTGTTTTGAGAGAGGAAGGAGAGGAACCAGGGAAATTCTAACCTTGGGACCCTGTCTTTTCCCTATGCCCCCCAGCCAACCACTGCTTCTAAATCTTCGACTTCAGAGCTCCTCTCCTCAATTTATCCTAGGGAGGAGCCAAAGAGGGAAGCTCAATTGACTTAAAACTATTAAGTATTTCCTTTCTTCCTGGCCCTCTTCAGAGGGAACTTAATTAAGCAAATATTAAAGGATCAAGAAAACTCTCTACTCTCCACAAAGACTAGTTTGTTCCCACTTAGAGAGGGCACACTCTCCTAGGGAGGAATTGGGTTTGTAAATAATCCCCTGAGTAGCATGGAGGTGAGAAATTTTAAAAAAGAGATGAAAGCCCTTTTAGAAGAACAGTTTGACCAATTCCTTGCTCCTAACATCTATATCTGTCTGGAATTGATGTCAATCTTAGGGATCCTCTTCACTGGAGAAGAGCAGGGACAGATTAGGAGAGCTCCAATGAAAACCTAGGATAATGCCCATCTGCTTGCACAGGTAGGACCCAGGGGAATACAAAAATTCCTTCTTCAGGATCCCAATTAGGATCATAACAATCCAGCTCATAGAGAAAGCATGAGGGACCTAAAACAGATTCAAAATATGAATAAAATAACAGAAATTAAGCAAGAAAAGGAAGAGACCCCCCCTCCTCAGTCTTTTAAAATAGACTCAAAGAATGTATGAGGAAGTATTCAGAGTTAGGTGATGCTATGGTGCAAAGTCTGCTTTAGATACACTTTATCACCAATTCATGGCCAGATATAAACAAAAAGCTTCAGAAGTAAGAAGGGTAGCAGACTGAGCCCATGGATGAATTATTACAAATGGTCCAGAAGGTATTTGTAGCCAGAGGGACTGAGGAGAAAGAAAGAAATTGTTACAGTCCCTCAAATAGGAAGAGCAGACTAAAGTTATGCTTCAGATGGTGCAAACAGTTGCTAAGTCTGTAATGAAAAATCAAGGGCAATCTGGTAGAGGCAGGGGAAGGGAGGCTTTTTAACCTGAATCCCAGCCAACAGGAGATTTAGAAAAAGGAAGGGGAGTTGGCTGCCTTGCAAGGACTCCACTAACTTGTTTCAATCATCTCCATGACGTATGAAGAGAGATTTCCCTCAGAGGAAGAGGGAACATAAGATCTACTCCCACTTAGAAAAGAAGAAGGGATGTCCGGAGCTCGTTGAAAGAACCCATCCAGAGCCTTTGATAAATTTAAGAGTGGGACCAAAGAGAAATTGGTTTTCTTGATAGATACCAGAGCTATTAGATTCTCTGTAACTCAGTTGCCCCAAGGGTCCAGGTCGTCCGAAGAACTCTCTTAATTTTGGGTGTAAAAGGAGAAAATTTTATTGTACTTCTTACCGAGGCTTTGGAACTAGAATATGCTGAAGTGTTGACCTTGGGAAAATTCCTGCTAGTCCCAGAGGTAAGTGTAAATCTGTTAAGAGATTCAATTACCAAATTGTCTATCCAATTTGATACCACAGGGGACTCAGATTATGCCAATCAGAATGAATGTTGCTATTGAGAAAGGAGGAAGAAAATAGAATTAATCCTGAGGTTTGGATTTGGTCCCATAACAGAGGCCAAGTAGTGATGATCCCCACAATAATTAGATTGAAGGACCCAAATAGATAGTTAGGGTCAGACAATACCCTATTCCTTTGGAGGGAAAAAGAGGATTAGTAACAAATGGATTACTAGCCCCCTGCATGTCTCCATTTAATACCCCAATACTATCAGTTAAGAAAGGAGAAGGATCCTCTAGGTTGGTGTAGGATTTGAGGGAAATTAATAAAATAGTCCTCCCTTCTTATCTCATCATCAGATCATATACAATAATAGGAAAGATTTTTGAAACCAGTAAGTTGTTGAGCTTTATAGACTTAAAAGATACGTCTGGGCTTGTCCACTAGATTCTGAAAGCAGGGAAATGGATTAAGGAACAGCTTTTGGGGTATTAGCACAAAAAAGAGACCTGTGGCCTTCCTCTCCAGAATATTGGATCCGGTGGCATGGAGATGGCCTATTTGTAATCAGGCTGTTGCTGCTACTTTTGGAGGTAGCCTCATAGTCAATGTTCCCAAGCAAGTAAGGTCCATATTAAATCAAAGGGCCAAGAGGTGGCTCACTGACTCCAAAATTATGAAATATGAGGCCATACTCCTAGAAAAAGATGAGTTGATATTAGCCCAGGATCATCTCTTAAACCCTGACTTTTTTCTAACTGCCACTGCTGGTCTGGAAAGGCCAGGACAAAGACATTGTTGTTTATTCATAGATGGATCTTCCTGAGTGGTGGAAGGGAAAAGGAGAAATGGATATGCTAGATAATTGATAGAGATAGGAGTGCAATAACTGAGGCTGGGGGATTGCCTAAAACATGGCCCACCCAGACTTGTGAACTTTATGTGCTCAATCAAGCCCTGAACTTATTGGAAAAGAAAAAAAAGGAGTATTTATACTGATTCTAATCAGTATTGAGGGTTAGTGCATGTGTTTGGAAAAATTTGGGTAGAAAGAGGTATCGTCAACAGTAAGGGTAAGGCATTACTCCACACTATATTATTATTATGTCTTGAAAAACCTCTTACTGCCTGAGACCCTTGCTATTGTACATGTGAATGGGCATCAACCTGGTCAATACTTTGAAGCTAGAGGAAACTGTCTTGCAAATGAGGAAGCAAGAAGGGCAGGGAATGAGTCTTGATTCCTTCCTTTCCCTCAAGTCTAGCTGCTCCACCTTTGTCATGTAATGCTCTGGGAGAAACTGAGGCAGCACTACAGATTGGAAACAAGGTAATATTTTATTGATGTTAATGGAGAGTTTAGAATCCATAGCTATGGGTGGGACTGAATGGGACTCTTGTCGCAAAGCACCAGTCCTGGAGAGTTAGACTGTCAGCCATTAGCCAGTTGTTGGGATCTCAAAGTATCCAGCAATAATTGAGTTTGCTCCAAGGATTCTTATAGGGCTCTTTTGCTTAGGGGAACAAACAGCTCAAGAGACAGAAGATGGGGAAAGGCACTGGGGGACTGGAGTTGCAGGAAAGGACTATCAATTCAATTCTGACAAGTTGGGGGTATGGAGGAAGGGTAATAAATTCTTCTTCTTCTTTTTTTTTTTTTTGCTTTTTGCTGAGGCGATTGAGGTTAAGTGACTTGCCCAGGGTCACACAGCTAGGAAATGTTAAGTGTCTGAGATGAGATTTGAACTCAGGTCTTCCTGACTTCAGGGCTGGTGCTCTAACCACTGAACCACCTAGTTGCCCCTGGAAAATAAATTCTGATAAGTTTGGGAAGAAGCTAGGAGCCACAGAGTCTGAAGCCAAAAGATAAGGGGTATGTCTAGGTATTTGAGATGGGCCATCTGGAAGTTTTATGACTCTTTGGAATGCCATTGGCTATTATTCTGCAGCCCAATTATCTCTGAATGGTCGGGGTGGGGGGAGATTACTATTGAGGCAGAACAATTAAGGGAAACTGAGACAAAATAATTGAGGGAAACTGAGACATGGGAACTGTGGCACAACAGTCAGAAGAGGAGAAATGAAGAGCCTGAGAGTTGGGAGTCCAGGAGGGCCGTAATGGTAAATGGTACCTCTCTGATGGCCTGGAAGTAATGAATGAGGCAAGAATATGCAGATTTTACAGAAGCTTCCCTAGGGCAATCATTGGGACATCCAAAGGACAAATAAATGTGCCCTGCAATTAGCAGGCACCAGTAGGAGGAAAGCACGAGGAATTAGACCTTTTCAGAGCATATAGGTGGACTTTACTGAGCTGCCTTTGGTAGATCTCCTCAGATATCTGCTTGTCATAATAAGCCATCTGACTTCATGGGTAGAAGCCTTCCCAGTGACCCAAAGTAATATTCAAGTTGTCAGTCATATCTTATGCAACAAATTATTCCCAGATGTGGGATGGTTGAGAGGGTAGACTCGGCCCAGGGGACTTCTTTTACCTCTAGGTTTTCCAGTCCCTGGGAAAGGCCTGAGAGTTTCATATTCTTTGGCACCCTCCTTTCTTGGGTAAGGTGGAAAGAATGAATCAGACCAAGAGGCAGCTCACTAAATTAGCATTGGATGTATGTTCTCTGACAAAACATTTGACTATGTTGCAGAATAAAGGCTGATTGCTCAGATTCCACCACTAGAATTTCCTGTACAAAAATTTCAGCTTGGGAAATGGATGCTGATCTGGATGAGGAAGGAGGAAAAATTCCCTCCCTCCTGGGAGGAACTTTTCCAAGTCTTGCTGATGTCAGACACTGCTGTGAGGACCAAGGAGAAAGGCTGGACTTACCATACTTGGACTAAGGGTCCAGTTACTGTTTCCACAGAGTAGACTGTGGATTTAAACCATCCTGGTGATTTAAAGTTAAAACTAAGAAGATTTCCTTCTACTGGATGGATGGATACATGAGCTTTGAGAATATGTGTAGAGAGTTTGTGATCTGCCTGTTCCTTTTAGCATTTCTATTGTTGCTGACTTTAGTGATAGACATTTTTATTTGTGAAAGGTTACCTATGCAAATTATTGAGGAAAAAGCTGGTTGAGGAAATGTATCCAGAATGGTGTGAAAAATCTTCAAAAGTTAATAAATAAAAGAGGAATCATTGTGAGGGATTAACTGAATGAAGACACTCATAGGAATATAGCCTTAAACTGTATCTTAATTGTGACTTGAGACTTCATAATAATAAATAGTTACAACTAAAAGTTGCCAGTGTTTGTCACTTCCTGTTTTCTTACCACCTCTTAATTAGCATTTAATTACTTCTTTTAAAAGTGATGATTGCTTTGAATTCTCTTATCCAAGGATATGTGTTTATATAACAATTTTCTAGGGAAATTTAAGTTAAGATTTTATTATTATTGACTTGTATTCTTTTGTTTCTGGGTTAGATTTCCATGATTAGTATGTAAGCCCAGATTCCCCCAAACAATGGCAGAAAAGGTCAGGTGGGAGTAGGGGCTTCTGCATTCAGAGACCTATTTAATCTTGTCTTTTACAGTTTATGCTTTGAGCTCCTTTTGCCAACAAATACCTTGTCAGATGGGAAATGCCCTTTCTCATGAGATTGTTATAATCCTCTTTTTGCTTTTTCTTACTCTGAGAGTCTCTGAATATTTTTGTGGATGATACTGTCCCACACATATCTATCTTTGCTGATATCAAATATGTATGTAAAGTACTTAACACAATGCCTGGCAGATAATAGGTAGCTAGCACATGCTAATTATTGTTGTTGTTATTAATGTACCTCCATTTATTTATGACTAATATTTATATAATGTTTCTTAGTTTGCAAAGGGTTTCATGTGTTATCTCATTTGATCCTCACAACAATTCTAACAAGTTGGTGCTATTACTAGTCTGATTTTGTTGTTGTTGTTATTCAGTTATTTCAGTCATGTCTGACTCTTCATGATGACATTTGGGGTTTTCTTGACAGAGATACTGAAGTGACTTGTCATTTCCTTCACCAGCTTATTTTACAGATGAGAAAACTGAGGCAAACAAACTTAAGTGATTTGCTCAGGTTCACATAACTAGTAAGTATCTGAGATCAAGTTTGAACTCATAAAGAAGAGTCTTCCTAATTAGTCAAAGTTCTAAACACAGTTTTATAGCCATTTGAAATTGTTGTCCAGAATGATTGGACCAATTCACAACTCCACCAACAATGAATGCATTAGGGTCCCAATTTTTTCATCTCTCCCAATATTTGTCATTTTCCTATTCTGTCATATTAGCTAATCTGACAAGTATGAGGTAGTACCTCAAAATTGTTTTAATGTGCATTTTTCTAATCAATAGTGATTTAAAAATTTTACATGTGATATTGATCACTTTTATTTCTTTTTCTGAAAATTGCTTGTTCATATCCTTTGACTATTTATCAATTGGGGAATGACTCATTCTCATGAATTTGAATCAGTTCTCTACATGATGATAGTTTTTTGAAAGTTGTTTGTCTTTACAATATTGTTGTTATTGTATAGATTATTATCCTGGTTCTCCTCATGTCATTCTACATCAGTTCATACAAGTTTTTGCAAATTATTTTCTAAAATGATCCTCTTCATCATTTCTTACAGCACAAAATTCATTAACTTGTTTAACTGTTTCCCAATTGATGGGCACCTTCTTCATGTGTGTATGTATATATATTTCTACCACAAAAAGAGCTATTATAAATATTTTTGTGTGGCCATTTTCTATTGAAAATCTTTTTTGGGGGTGTTGTCCAGTAGTGCTACTACTGAGGTATGTACAGTTTAATTGCTTTGGGGATATAGTTCAAAATTTCCTTCCAGAATGGCTGGAGTATTTCAAAGCTCCACCAACAGTTTATTAATGTAACTGTCATCCCTCAATCCCTCCAGCATTTATCATTTTCCTTTTTTGGAGGGGCCAATTTTGCTAATCTAATTGATGAGGAAAAACAGAGGCTTGCTTTCACTCACATTTCTTTAATAATGATTTTGAACATTTTAATGTGGCAAGTGATAACTTGGATTTGTTACTCTGCATATCCTCTGGTCATATCCTTTTACTATTTATCAATTGAGAAACAGCTCTTATGCATTTTAACCACTTGCCTATATATCTGAGAAATGAAACCTCTATCAGAGAAACTTACTATAAAGATTTTTCCCATTTATTTGCTTCCTTATAATTTTAGCTGCAGTGGTTTTATTTGTGCAAAAATGTTTCATTTAATGTAATAAAATTGTACATTCTATGTACCTTCTATAAACCTCTCTGTCTCTTGTTTGGTCATAAATTCTTCCCCTATTTGAAGAGCAACTAACTTTTTCCCTGCTCCTCTAATATATTTGTGATGTTTCCTTTTTTTTGGTCTAAATCACATACCCATTTGAAACTTGTTTCGGAATACATTATAAAATGTTGGTCTAAACATTGTTCTTGCCAGACTGCTTTCTAGCTAGGCAATGGGGCTACTACAACAAAAAAAGATACAATTTATCTATTCAATGATCTTATATAGTACTGAGGAAAATAGCATGTACACATATAAGTCTATGAAAAAATAGGGATAGGAGCTGTTTCTGTAATTTTATTTATTAAGTTGAACTCCCAAATAAGAAAGCCTTCTTAAGATCTATGGTGGTACTTTATCTAAAACAGTTAAAAAATATAGGCTTAAGAAATTTTATTTATTGACTGACTGAATAACTGAAGCCCTTGTAAAATTGCAAATACTTAATGTGGAATAGAGAAAATAGATGGAATAAAACTTCATATTTCAAAGTATTTCATAATTTTTTACTTTGTATAAGATAAATTTCTTCCCCAAGTTTCAGTTTTCCTATTCATTCAAAGAAAGGTTTAGACTAGGTCATCCCTTCATCCCTTAGTTCTCACTCAGTTTTATTATTCTAAATTTATTCATTTTTGAAAAGTGTTGATCTTATAATTGGAGAAAATTGGGTTATATTTCCCTTCTGCCATTTGCTTCTTTTTCCTTCCTTTATTTTTGGTGAGGCAATTAGGATTAAGTGACTTTCCCAGGGTCACAGAACTGAGAATAGTGTCTGAGGCCAGATTTGAACTCAGGTCCTCTTGATGGCAGGACTGGTGCTCTATCCAACTGCATCATCTAGCTGCCCCTGCTATTTGCTTCTTTATCTCTCTAAACATTACCTGAATGATAGCCTTATACCAGGATTCTGCCATTCTAAACTTCAGCTTTATTAGTTAGCCAATATTCAATAAGCATTTATTAATTGTCATCTATGTGCCATGCATAGTACTAAGCATTAGGAATATAAAGAAAGACAATACAAAACAAAAAATGGCAACAACCCCAGCTCCTAAGGAACTTATAGTGTAATACAAAAACACTATATACAATCAAGACATATATAGGATAAACTGGACAAGACCTAGGGTGTCTATTGAAGAATAGAAAAGGCTTCTTGTAAAAGGTAGCATTTTGTCTAAGACTTGAAATCAGAAAAGTCAGGAGATGGAGATAAGGAAGGAGAAAGTTCTCAGGAACTGTTTCAAGACCTGGGAATACAAAGAAAAAGAAAAAGAAAAACAAAACAACAAAAACCAACAACCCCCACCCCAACTACTTCTTTTAAGAAGTTTACATTTTAATGGAAGAACTCAGTCTAATGAATTGGACCCATAACTTTTCCAATGGTTAACAACTGCTAGAGCTTAGAAAAAAATAGCCTTGTCTTCAAAAATTCATGGCCACCTCCACAACAAGGAATCAGGGAATTACTTTAGCTGAGGAGCAACATCAATGTCAGCAATTATTTAACTATGTCCAATCATATTTTGGGTTAGGGTTCAATTTTGTCTTCTCTGGGTCCAGGTCAGGGAGGTTGTCCCAGACCAGTGGTTTTCAAACTTTTGTTCTCAGTATCTTTATACTATTTAAAATTATTGAGGATCTGTCCAAAGAGTTTTTGTTTATGTTGGTTATATTTATAGATATTTACCATATTAGAAATAAAAACTAATTTTGAATTTGTAAACACTCTGGAAGGATTCCAGAGATCTCCAGGATTCTCTGGACTACAGTCCTGATGTAGGCTGTGTCCTTGTTTGTGTACCCTGATTGTGGAGGGAAGGCTGGAGAGACCCCAAATCTCAAAAACCTTCCTGTTGATGGGAAGGGTTCCACCCTCTATTTATTGCGAACTTCTCTTTCAATTCAATCAGATAGATATTCAAACTACTCCATTTGCCTGAGGCTAGAAGAATCCCATAAAACCAAAGATTTCTAAACTCATCTTTCTTCACTGGTTTCCCATAAGGGAAAGGCCCTCTGAGCTGCTGCTCAGTGTAAACCCATTTTAGCTAATAACCCACCTTTACTTTTCCCCTTTCAGAACTGTCCCACTAAGAAAGCTACTTCTCTGACGCTATAATAAACCCATTTTGCCATAAACCTCGGCCTCGTTTCTTGGGGTTTGTGGATTCCTCCACAAAGCCTGCAACTGGCCAAAAGGGGGCCCTGTCTTCCCTTTTATCGCACCTCATCAACACCATCTCCCCTCATCAGTCCTGGTCCATAAATTTTTAGAGGTCAGGGATTATTAGACCTAGCTGAGGGTTATGAAATTAGTCATTTCCATATTTGTAATGATAATGTTAATATGTATTCAAAGTAAATGAATTTTGCACAGTCACCTAAAGGTAGCATTCAGGAGTGAAAGATGAGAAACAAGATATAACACATGTATGCATTGTAAATGTATGAAATTATAATAACAAAAAATTTATATGGGCTGGCAAAGTGCTTTCCAAGTGTTTTGACATTTGATCCTCACAATTCTATAGGGTAATGGTAATAGCCATTTTACAGATGAAGAAACTAAAACTAAGAGGGTAAGTAACTTAAGGAACTTGTCTGGCATACATAGCAAGTAAACATCTGAGGCAGGATTGGAACTCAGGTAACTTCCCGAGACAAGTCAGTTGTTTCATCCATTTTGTTTTGTTCAATTGTTTCAATTGTAGATGACTCTCTGTGAACCCATTTTGAGGTTTTCTTGACAAAGATACAGGAGAAGTTTGTCATTTCCCTCTCCAGCTAATTTCACAGATAGGAGATTGAGGCAAACTGAGTTAGGTGACTTGCCCAGGATCACATAAGTGTCTGATGACAGATTTGTATTTGTGAAGATAATGAGTCTTTCTGATTCCAGGTCCATTGCTCTATCTGTCATACCACCTAGCTGTATACTCTATGCACTATACCATAATAATAGCTAATTTTTACATAATACTGTAAAGTTTATAAAACATGTTATAAAACTTATATGATCCTCATAATAATAATAATAGAAGGGAGAGTACTATTGCTTCCACTTTATAGGAAATTGACAGTCAGGGTATGTCATTTGCCTAGAGTCACACAACAAGTAAGTATCTGAAATTGAATTCACTCCCAGGTTTATTTGCAGAAATACTAAAATGACCCCAGGAGATTATTTGATAGGTATTTTTGACTTACATGTAGCAGTCACCACTAGTTAGGAAATAATGTACTATTTATAAAGTATATGATTATGGGGAACTGCTTCCCATCTACTTTAATTTTTTTATTTTATTTTTTGCTTAGGCAATTGAGGTTAAGTGACTTGCCCAGGGTCACACAGCTAGGGAATGTTAAGTGTCTGAGATGAGATTTGAACTCAGGTCCTCCTGACTTGAGGGCTGGTGCTCTTTCCACTGTGCCACCTAGCTTCCCTTTCCCATCTACTTTAATGATCAGTTGAGGAAGAGACTGAAGAGCATGGGAATTTTGGTTGAATTTTTTCATGTGGGACATAAATGACAAGATGAGCAGTTTCACTGGCTGGTTAAAAGAAAAGGAAAAGGACAGGCATTTATTAAGCACCTGTTATGTTCTAGGCATTTGTAACAATGCTTTGCAAATATTATTTCATTTGAAGAGTCATAGCTGGAGACAAGAAGCTGCTTGTGCCTAAAATAATTTTGAGTGTAAGTAGCTAAAAGAAGCAACACAAGGATGGTGGTGGGGGAAGAATTATTTTCAAATAAATGGATGTCAATTCAGAGATCAATTGAGTCATGCCTCTAGATAAAAGAATTGGGTACATGACATAGTAGTCAGGCTTTCTCACAGGCATAAGTCCTGGCTAACTGTGGACAGGATCCAAACTATTTCTTCTTGTTTATATCCATAAAAGTGAAAGGGACACATGTGAAATGATTTCTAATGTTTTTCCCAATTTCAAAATCTCTATTGTGATTCCCTGAAGTTCACAGACAAGAACCTCAGTCCTCAGTGTAAATGGCCTTGTAACCCTCTTTCCATTTGGAGAAACAAACATCAAGTTCTATGCAGCTCAACACAAGCAGTAGCAACCTAATAAGACCCCAATGTACAATTTAGAAATCATTTGCCCTTGCCTTGTCTCATTAGATCTTCAAAAATAAGGCAAAACAAGGAATATCACCCCTATTTTGTAGATGAAGAAATCAAGTCTTAAAGACTCAGAAAAACTTACTTGTCCAGAACTGTATAAGAGTCAGTAATAGAGCTAGTAATCACAACTAGATTTTCTGCTCTGTCCCCCACCCTATTGCAACAATGCTTCTGCTTGAAGCCTGTGTTTCAAGGGTTAAATTTTCTGAATATTTGTGCCTCTTTCCCTAGACACAGAGTTTACATAGAGGTCTTTTTACCTTCTCATCCTCCCCTGGATAATTTCTTTTCCCAGTGGAGATATCATTAGAGCAAGGGATAAATGGGTTAACTGGTCCTCTATATCTTAAGCCTTGAAGGAAGAGGAGCTACAGTGAATTTTATTATGTCTCCCAAGCTTTAGTAAGTTGGGTTTATACTAGGAGGAAGAAGCCAGTCCTTTTGTGCACAATATTCTGTTGGTTCAGCTCTATGAGATATATGGAGGGGACAGTGAGAATGTGACAAGATAAATCTTATATAGCCCTTTATTCAGTCCTCCAAATTATCCTATGGTTTGGTGATAAAGGCATCATCATCTCCATTTAACAAAGAGACAAGTCTAGTAATGTAGAAATGCTATGAAAGTGGTAGATGACTCCTGGATTCATGGGGAAAATGTAATAATTCCTTTAATGCTGTAACTATTAACTAGTATTTACAGAAACCAAGAATTATAGAATGTTGTTAACTTCAGAGACTAGTGAGATAGCTCTAAATCATCCTTTGTGGAAAGGAAATCTGCTCTCCTTTATTTTATAACTTCATAGTTTCTTCTGACTCTTAGATTCTATGATTTCAGAATGGGAAATAACTTTGTTTCAATATTACCCATTAATTTTACAGGTGAAAACATAGAGGCACAGAGAGGGGAATTATTTTTTTCCAAGATCACATAGTGAATCCATTGCATAAATTAGATTAGAATTCACATATCTTCTGAATCCTAGCTCAGTGCTCTTTCCATGCTCTCCATAACCAACATGCAAATGCTCTCAGTAGTATCCCTGATAGGGTTTTTTAAAGTTCCTGATTGGATAATTATAATAACAAGAAACTTATTATCTCTTAAGGCACATTGTTGGGTGGTTGTAATGAAATATTTTCAAGTTTTCCAAATATTATATTCCTACAGGCTGAGATAACACTGAGTTCAGATGCAATGTCTTTCAAGTTAAGTCTAGATGGAATCTTATAATGCATAGTGTTGGAATAGGACTAGGAAAACTCCCACTAGACAAGATTCAAGATGAAACCCCTAATAATAATAACTTACACTGATAAGCACTTTCTTTACAATAGCCTTTGATGTAGGTAGTTCAGGTGATAATAACGATAATAGCTTGTTATATGTGTATATGTATATATATGTATGTGTAAATATATATGAATGTAGTATTTTGAGGTTTGCAAAGTACTTTACATATGTTATTTAATTTGATCCTCATAACAACTCTAGAGGTAGCTGCTTTTATTATCCCCATTTTGTGAATGAGGAACTGAGTCTGAAAGAGGTTGCCTGAGGTCATATTATTAATCTAGCATTTGAACCAAAATTTCCTTATTCAAGTCCAATACTATTCATTACTTCAGGAATCCTATTAATTACCTAATCTTATGATACCTCTATGCTCAGCACCTGGAGAAGTATACTCTTCATACATAGTTTTTGTTCCCATAGAACTTGCTAATTAGTAGGGTGACACAATATATGTGACACATATTGGTAACTGTAATGAAAAAATAATAAGTGTTTTAAAGAGATGCAGGCAAAGTACTTTGTGGTAGTTAAGGAGGAGAAATAAAAAAACCCTACTTGTGGGATTCACATGAATCTTTATTAGAGAAGTGCCATTTGAACTGAATTAAAAAGAATTGGTAAGAATTCAACAGGTGTAGAGGAAGGGATAAAGAATGGCAACATAAGGAGGCAGGGCTTTTGAGGCAAAAGGAGTATCATAGTCAAAAGCAGAAATTTGAGGGCTTACAGAATTCTTCAATGACACAGAATAATCTGGCTGGAGCATACACCATGGGGAGGGAAATAATATAAAATAAGGCTGGGAAGATAGGTTTTAGTTAAATTTTTTGGAAGGCTTTAAATGCCAGATGGAGAATTTTATGGTTTTATCTTACGGCAATAGAAAGTATTTGAAGGGCTTTGAGCAGAGAAGTGATTGATCAATCAAAAATCTGTTCAAACTCTGAGATTCTGCATGGCACCATATAAAATCCCAGTGAACTTGGGGCTATATTGGAATGGTAGCTATGGAAGTTGGGAAGGTCCAGATATAAAAGATATTCTGGGAGAAGGACTGATAGCTTAGCAACTGGTTGACCTTCATCTTTCAAGTTATTTTTTACGAAGTCTGTGCTCTGGCCCCATCCGACCCTTTGAACATATGAGTCAGACAGATAGAAAGATGCACAGAAAGCCAAAGGAGAGAGTAGGCAGGGGACCAGTAAGAGACAAGGAGGATGAAGTAGATAACTTTTTACACATTATTACTATAGAACAAGGTCAGAGACTTTTGTCTTCTTATCTTCTGTTTCATATATAGATTAATGGAAGGTAGGAAATATTCATGCTCCTTAAGAAGGGTATTTTCCCTCCTTTTCATTAGTTTCTAGCACCTAACAACACCCTATCTGGGAGTATTCTTAAGACTAATCTGAATCCCTTACACTGCCTTTTCAGCCCTGTCACTATAGAGATGAATCCCAGCTGCCGTTTTTTCTCCATGACACACTCCCTGGACATCAGAGGAAGCCAGTGACTTCCATTTCATTGGAGAAAACACCCCCTTCCTATGTCTAGCCATGACACTCTACAACCACAGTCATGCCAGCTATACCACCTTCATCCTGATGGGCATCCCAGGCCTGAAGGTCTCCCACTTCTGGATCGCATTCCCATTCTGCTCCATGTATATTATGGGTGTCCTGGGTAACCTGGTTGTCCTGCTGGTAATCTGGGCAGATCCAGGGCTTCACCAGCCCATGTATCTCTTCCTCTCCATGCTCTCTGCTCTTGACTTGGTTCTCTGCACCTCCACAGTGCCCAGGATCCTTGCTCTCTTCTGGGCAGGCGCGGCTGAGATCTCCTTCGGTGCGTGTGCTGCACAAATGTTCTTCATTCATGGTTTCTCCGCCGTGGAGTCAGGCATCCTGCTGGCCATGGCCATTGATCGCTACGTGGCCATCTGCCGGCCTTTACGCTATAATACCTTGCTGCCGTTGGGGACCGTGGGCCGAATGGGCGCGGCTGCTCTATTCCGGGGCTTGGGGCTCATGACGCCACTGACCTGCCTTCTAGGGAGGCTGCATTACTGCCGCCAGGTAATTGCTCACTCTTACTGCGAACACATGGCTGTGGTGAAGCTGGCGTGTGGTGACACGCGGGCCAACAACGTGTATGGCATCACTGCGGCTACGCTGGTGGTGGGCACCGATTCCGTCTGCATCGCCCTCTCCTACGCGCTCATCTTGAGGGCAGTGCTCGCGCTTTCCTCCAAGGAGGCGCGAGCCAAGACCTTTGGAACTTGCGGTTCCCACCTTGGGGTTATTCTGCTTTTCTACACTCCGGGCCTTTTTTCTTTCTATACGCAGAGATTTGGGCAACATGTACCTCGCCACGTGCATATACTCCTGGCTGATCTATACCTTGTGGTGCCCCCTATGCTGAACCCCCTTATTTATGGCATGAAGACCAAACAGATCCGGGATGGAGCGTTGCGGCTGCTACAGAGGGGCCCACTTCATACCTAACATCCGCTTTCTTGGAGATCTGCCCTCATTTTCCTGCCTTGTGAATAAACACTACTTTCAGAGAAAGATACCAGACTCCTTATCTATGGGGAAGGCATAGCCTGTGCTAAGAGGAAAAGATACAGATTTACACTCAGGGAACTTGTCCTTTGAATGCCTGGGGAAAAAACTTGGTCATAAGACTGTTCTCAAGCAGAGCTGAGTTGGTTGAGACACTGTGACATTCCCTATCCTTGGAGGAACTTCCATTTTAGGGTCTGAGAATCGACTGGGCACTTTCTCAGGGCATAAACAAAAACAAAGCGAAATAGAGATGGATAAAAATGAAGATGATATATACAGGTTTATTGGTGCCAAGGAAGAATGGAATGGGAGAGAGATCAATTATAAAATGGGAGCAAAGGCTTAGGCTATGCAATTCATTTCAAATAAAAACAGATACCAAAGGGAGCACATTTTGATTGAGAAAACAACAAATTAACATCGTTTATGATGTATTGAATCTTTATTTATTTTATTAAATTATTTCCCAATTATGTTTCCATTTTATTTGAGAAAGAGTTTTGCTGACCTTGTGAGACTGGTGGTTTCTGGGTTTGTTATCTCTACTCTAAAGCATCTCCAGCTCTAATAAACTGAATTTAAATGTTTATCAATAAGGGAAAAAAAGGAAAGTTTATTAAGATAAGCTACCTGGAGGAGGTGAATTTTGAGCCAGGTTACTATAGAATAAGGCTTCCTATTATTTCTTCCTCTATATTTATATCTCTCTCTCTCTCTGTATGTCTCTGTGTGTGTGTGTGTGTCTCTCTCTGTCTGTCTCTTTGCCTGTCTGTATGTCTCTGTGTCTCTATATCTCTGTCTCTTTTCTCTCTGTCTCTCTGTGTCTGTGTGTCTCTCTCTCTCTGTGAGATTTCAGTCATGACCAACTTTCTGTTACTCCATTAGGGATTTTCTTGGAAAAGATACTGAAGTGTTTTACCATTTCTTTTTCCAGCTCATTTTCCAGATGGAAAAAAAAAAAACTGATGCAATGAGGTTCAGGAACTTGTCCAGGGTCACACAACTAGTCAGTGTCTAGGATCACATTTGAACTTGGGTTCTTCTGACTCTAGCAACATAGTAAGTTCAAGTATCCCAATGGACCATTCTGCAAAGAATCCTAGGAAGAAAAAATTAAACTGGGCTATTCTATGTATGGTATTCTCAACTACTTCTTAGTCCTAGTATCCATGTGCAATATCAGCCTTGTGTAGACTCCAGATAGGCCAGGTACTCATCTTCTGTTTAAATCGGTCCTGACAGACTTCTTCTCAGGAAGGCAGGCCACCAAAGTGTTCAGAGACTCAAGTCAATGATATTCCTTCTTTCCCTCCCAAGAAATGACCCTTTAATTTCCCCGAGTAACAAACCATCACAGAAGGTAGAATTCGAGATTTCATGTCCTTGATTTTTCCCAATGATGCAATCCTTTTTGTCCACTCCTTCTACCCTGACATCCAGATACCACTTTAGGCTGTGACCCCTTAATCACAGAATCTAAAGTTTGAAGAGATGTCAAAAGTCATTATAATAACTGAAATTTATATCAGATTTCTGAATCTGAAAAATCCCTTTTGTATATTGTGTCAGTTGATCCTCACCACAATACATTATGAGGTGGATGTTATTATCATATGATTTTACAGGTGAGGAAATTGAGGCTGAGGGTGGTTAAGTGACTTTCTAATTGTTATACACAGTAAATTTTGTAGGAAGGAGTCAACCTCAAGTCTCTTTGACTTCAATATTATCACAATGCTACTCACTCACTCATTACAAGTGTAATAAATGCATGATACATCTGTGCACATGAATCTTTATAATGTAATCTCTTGCATAGGGCCCTTTTTCTGCTCTGGTTCACCCACTCAGTGTTATATTTGTGTTCCCAGGAATGATCTACCATACTCTCTTTTATTCAAACTTTCTCAGAGTCCTAAGTGCAACCATTCTAGGAAAATGGTGTATCTCCTAAATCATCATTATTTAGTCATAAGTCCCCACTGGTGTAATTCCATTTATACAAAACCAGTTATTCATGAAGATGACCACATTATGTCTTAAACATAACCTTCTATTTAACAATAAAGAAAAAGTGATATCACAGGTGCTCAATATCAGCAAATATAGGGAAATATTACAGTAAATCTATATCTTACTTTTCAATTAATCTGTTCACTAAATATTACAGTAAATCTATATCTTAATTTTTCAACCAATCCATTCACTAATTATTACAGTAAATCTATATCTTACTTTTCAACCAATCCATTCACTATCTGTGAAGGGCAGTGAGCACATATAGAAAGTTGGCAGGATATTACAAGCATGAAGAAAAACTTAAGTATTCAAGGTAAATCATAACTCTGAGCTGTATGCCTTAATATCATTGATCCATTCAGAAATATCTGTACCACACAAAGTTTCTAGATAATTATTTTCTTTTTGATCCTCAAAATTTTTTCATGGGCAAATCTTTTTTTTTTCTTCTAATATTGAACTCATGAAGTATTGATAAGGTTTTTAAAATCTCAGTCATCCTCAAAAATACTGAGAAAGTATTAAATTAATGTATTGGCCAGCAGTTCCCTTTAAGCCAGAAAACTTCATTATTGACTATATAGGAATTGTAGATAAACCCAGTCAATTCCTCATTCTCTAGGATTCTGTATCATCCAATTAGCTGTTGGCAGTAAATCCAAAAGCAAATCAGCTGCAAAGCTTTCAGACAAAATTAGAAACAGAATAGTATTAGGCAACTTAAAGAGGTTTACTTCTTTCAAACTAGAGTTGGTGGGAGAAAGGCAATTCAATTGTCTCTACGTGTATTTCAGCCTTTATCATCCAATCGAGAACTAACATCTTGTAGACTACCTCTCCTACTGCTAGTTTCTTTATATAATTGTCATTGCTGGCAATCTTCCTGATTTTTGCCCTTAATTGCAAAGTCTTCAGTTTCCTGACTTTTTCTTTGCCACTCCATCTAGTGGCTTTCTTTCCTTTTTTTTCTTTTTTTGACTAATATTTTATCTTTCTCAATTATACATAAAATAATTTTCAACATTTGTTATTAAAAATTTGAGTTCTAATTTCTCTTCCTCTTTTCTTTTCCCCTTTCCCTCCTTGGATGGTAGACAATTTGATACAGGTTATATGTGTTTAATCATGCAAAATATATTTTCATATTTTGATATTTCCATGTTGTGAAAAAAGGATACAGACCAAAAAAAAAGTAAGTGATAAAATGTGTACTTCAATATTCATTTGGACTCCATCAGTGTTTTCTCTGGAGATGGAGATGGATAATCATGAGTCCTCACTTTTTTTTTTTTTTTGCTTTTTGCTAAGGCAATTGGGGTTAAGTGACTTGCCCAGGGTCACACAGCTAGAAAGTGTCTGAGATCAGATTTGAACTCAGTTCCTCCTGACTTCAGGGCTGGTGTGCCACCTAGCTGCCCCTTGTATCACCATATTGCTGAGAATAGCTAAATCATTCACAGTTGGTCATCATAAAACTGCTATTACTGTGTGAAGTTCTTGTTCTGCTCATTTCACTTTGCATCAGCTTGTGTAAGTCTTTCTAGGTTTTTCTGAAATCATCATGTTTATCATTTTTATAGCATAATAGTATTCACCAAAATTATATGTCAGAACTTCCCCAGGCATTCATTAATTGAAGGACATTCCCTCGATTTCCAATTCTTTGCTATCACAATAAAAGCTGCTATAAATAATACTTTTGCACACATAGGGTCTTTCTCCCTTTTCTTTGGGATATAGTCCTAGTAGTAATATTGCTGATTTAAAAGGTATATACAGTTTTATAGCCCTTTAAGCATAGTTCCAAATTGCTCTCTACAATAGTTGAATCAGTTAACTCCACATATAGTGCTTTAGTGTCTCAGTTTTTCTACATTCTCTCCAATGTTTATCAATTTCCTTTTCTGTCATGTTAGCTAATCTGATAGATATGTGGTGGTAGCTCAGAGTTATTATAATTTGCTTTTCTCTGATCAGTAGTGATTTAGAGCATTTTTTTCCCCATATAACTACACATAGCTTTGATTGCTTTGTTTGAAAGCTTCCTGTTGATATCCTTTAATGATTTATAGTCATAAATTTGACTGCACACTCTTCATATTTGAGGAGTCTTTTATTAGAGATACATGTAAGCATTACTCATTCTCCACTCCCAATTTTCTGCATTTGATTGTGGGTTTCTTACATCCTAATACATGCTTAGCTTTTAAATGGGTGCCATGTATCACTGAGAAAAAAAGCATATTACTTTTTGTTACTATTCAATTTTCTCCAGAGGTCTATCATATCTAAATTTTTCCAAAAATTCTGTCTGTCTCTTGTTTGGCCATAAATTCTTCCCTTTTCCATAGATCTAATGGGTAAACTATTCCTCTCCTAAATTATTTATGGTATCATTCTTTATGTCTAAATCGTGTATCCATTTTGACCTTATCTTAGTATATGGTATAAGATGTTAGTCTATGCTTAGTTTCTGCCATACTATTTTGCTATTTTCCCAGCAGTTTTTGTCAACTAGTGAGTCTTTATTTCAGAAGATGGGATATTTGGATTTATCAAAAACTAGATTATTTTGGCCATTTACTATGGTGTCTTGTATATTTAATTTGTTCCAATGATATATCACTATCTCTTAACCCATATCAGGTTATTTTGATGATTATACTTTATAATACAATTTGAGATCTGGTACAGCTAGGCCACCTTCCTTTACATTTATTTTCATAATATTCCTTGATATTCTTGTCCAGATAAATTTTATTATTATTTTTTCTAGTTCTAATAAATAATTTTTGGTAGTTTGATTGGCATAGCACTCAATAAGAAAATTAATTTAGGTAGAGTTGTTGTTTTCATTATATTGGCTTAACCTACCCAGAAGCAATTGATATTTTCCCGATTGTTTAGATCTGACTTTGTGTGAAAAGTGTTTTGTGATTGTGTTCATATAATTTCTGGGATTGTCTTGGCAGATAGACAGTCAAGTATTTTATATTGTCCACAATTAATTTAAACAAAGTTTTCTTTCTCCTGCTGTTGGATATTGTTGGTAAAATATGGAAATGCTAATGATTTATGTGGGCTTTTTTATCTTGCAACTTTACTAAAGTTAATTATTTTAACTAGTTTTGGGTAGATTCATCAAGATTCTCTAAGTATCCCATCATGTCATCTGCAAAATTTTGTTTCATCTTTGTCTATTCTAATTCCTTCAATTTCTCTTTTTTTCTCTTATTTCTATAATTAACATTTCTAGTAAAATACTGAATAATAGTGGTGATAATGGACATATGTGCTACCTCCTAGATCTTATTGAGAAGGTTTCTAGTTCATCCCTACTGTAGGCAATGTTTGCTGATGCTTTTAGATAGATACTACTAATTTTAAGGAAAACTCCATTTATTCCTAGTATTTTTAATAGGAATAGGCATTATATTTTGTCAAAAGCTTTTTTCTACATCTATTGAGATAATTATGATTTCTGTTGGGTTTATTATTAATACAGCCAATTATGCTAATAACTTTCCTAATATTGAGTTAGCCTCAGATTCCTACTATAAATCATATGAGGTCATGGTATGATGTATGATCTTTGTGACATATTTCCATAATCTTCTCACTAGGATTTTATTTAAATTTTTGGTCTATAGTTTCCTTTCTCTGTGTTTACTCTTTTTGGTTTAAGTATCAGCACTATGTTCATGTCATAAAAGGAATTTGATAGTACTCCTTCTTTGCTTATTTTTTTTTAATTTTTTTTTTTTTTTTTTTTGCTGAGGCAATTGGGGTTAAGTGACTTGCCCAGGGTCACACAGCTGTTACGTGTCTGAGACCAGATTTGAACTCAGGTTCTCCTGACTTCAGGGCTGGTGCTCTATCCACTGTGCCACCTAGCTGCCCCTGCTTATTCTTTTTTCAAATAGTTCACATAATATTGGAATTTATTGTTCTTTGGCTGAATTCATTTGTGAATACAACTGGCTCTGGAGAATGTTTTTTTCTTAAGAGTTTTATTGATGGCTTATTCTTTTTTTTTTTTTAAAGAAGGGGATTATTAAGTATTCTATTTTTCTCTTGTTAATTTGAGGAATTTATATACATATATATATATATATATTTGCAAATAGTCATCTATTTTGCTTGGATTGTGAGAATTATTGGCATGTAATTGGATAAAATGCTTTAATAATTGTTTTAGTTTCCTTTTCATTGGTGGCAAATTCACCCTTTTCATTTTTGATCCTGATAATTTGATTTTCTTTTTTTAAAAGTCAGATTAACCAATGGTTTATTGATTTTTTTCATAAAACCAGTTCATAGATTTATTGATTAGTTCCATGGTTTTCTTACTTTCAGTTTTTAAAATTTCTCCTTTGGTCTTCAGAATTTTCAATTTGTTCAATGGGAAATTTTTAATTTTTCTTCTTTTAGTTTTTTCTTTAGTTTCATGTCCATTTCATTTTGTCCTTGTCCTATTTTATTAATATGTGTTTAGAGATACAAATTTTCTCCTAGGTACTGCTTTGACTATCTCACAAATTTTGGTATAGTGTCTCATGGTTATTCTCTTTAATGAAATTGTTTATTATTTATGTTATTTGTTCTTTTACCTGTCATTCTTTAGAATTAAATTATTTAGTTTCTAATTGATTTTTAATTTATTTCTAAGGTCCTTTACCAAATGTAATTTCTATTGTATTTTAATCTAAAAAGAATACATTTAATATTTCTGCCTTTCTACATTTGATTGTGGGTTTCTAACATTCAAATACATGTTTAGTTTTTATGTAGGTGCCATGTATCACTGAGAAAAAAACATATTCCTTTTTATTACTATTAAATTTTCTCCAGAGGTCTATCATATCTAAATTTTTCTAAAATTTTATTTACTTTTAAAATTTTTCTTTCTTTCTTTTTCTTTCTTTCTTTCTTTCTTTCTTTCTTTCTTTCTTTCTTTCTTTCTTTCTTTCTTTCTTTCTTTCCTTCCTTTCTCTCTCTTCCTTCTTTTCTCTCTGTCTTCCTTCCTTCCTTCCTTGCTTTCTTCCTTTCTCCCTCCCTCCCTCCCTTCCTTCCTTCCTTTCTTCCTT
>JAJPUD010000870.1:420205-448702 GCA_023553655.1 Myrmecobius fasciatus
TTCCTTCCTTCCTTCCTTCCTTCCTTCCTTCCTTCCTTCCTTTCTTTCTTTCTTTCTTTCTTTCTTTCTTTCTTTCTTTCTTTCTTTCTTTCTTTCTTTCTTTCTTTCTTTCTTTCTTTCTTTTCTTTCTTTCTTTCTTTCTTCTTTCCTTCCTGCCTTCCTGCCTTCCTGCCTTCCTGCCTTCCTGCCTTCCTGCCTTCCTGCCTTCCTGCCTTCCTGCCTTCCTTTCTTCCCTTCTTTTTCTTTTTTTCTTTCTCGATTGCTGTGTATTTCTCTCCATCCTATTTTCCCCTACTTTTTTTATCTCTTTCTCTGTCTCTTAGTTTTTGATTCAGTCTCTCTCTATGTGTCTCTCTGTCTGTTTCTATTTGTCTGTCTTAATTTTATTTTTATGCTTTTTGGATATCATATTATCAAAGTAAACTTACATCCACACTCTGTCTAGTTGTAGTTCTTCTAATAGCCTTAATAATGATTAAATTCTTAAGAGTTGTAAGTATCATCTCATGTAGGGATGTAAGCAGTTTAACCTTATTGAATCCCTTATGTTTTCTTTTGTTGTTGTTGCTGTTTACCTTTTAATGCTGCTCTTGAGTCTTGTATTTAAAAACAAAATGTTCAGTTCATCTCCAGTCTTAACATCAGGAGTGCTTGAAAGCCTCTTAATTCATTGAATACGAATATTTCTCTCTGAAAGATTTTGCTCAATTCTTTTAGGTAAATCATTCTTGGTTGTAATTTTAGATAGTTTGATTTCTGGCATATCATATCCCCAAACTTCTGATCCTTTAATGTAGAAGCTACTAAATCCTGTGCAATCCTGACTGTGGTTCTCCATGATATTTGAATTGTTTCTCATTGGGTATTCTCTTTGGGCAATATTTTCTCCTTGACTTGGGGAGTTTCAGATTTTAGCTGTAATATTCCTGGGAGTTTTTATTTTGTAACCTCTTCCCAGAGGTGAATGGTAGATTATTTCAATGTCTACTTTACCTTTTGATCTTAGAATATCCGGGCCATTTTACCTGATAATTTCTTCAAAGAGAATGTCTAGGGTCTTTTTTTTTGATCATGCCTTCCGGTAGTCCAAAGAATCTTAAATTATTTTTCCTAGATCTATTTTTCAAGTTCAGTTATGTTTCCAATAAGATATTTTACATTTTTCTATTTTTCATTTTTTGTTTGTTTCTTGATGTCTTGTAGCATCATTACCTTCCACTTACCCAATTCTATTTTTATTTCATTATTTATTCTAGGTTATAAAAGTACATTCATTTTTACACATATTTCCATGTGAGTCATGTGAGAAGAATCAGAACAGAAAGAAAAAAAATCACAAAAGAAAAAAGAAGAAGAAAAAGTGAAAATAGTGTTCTATCTGAGTTCTGTTTCCATTGTTTTCTCTGTGAATGAGAGTGGCATTTTATCCAAAGCTTATTAGAATTACCCTGGATCACTAAAGTGCTGAAAAGAGCCAAGTCTATCATGCTTGATCATCACACAAGTTGCTGTGTACAATATTTTCCTGATTCTCCTTGCTTCACTCAGCATCAGTTCATGTAAATCTTGCCTTTTCTAAAATCAGCCTGTTCATCATTTTTTATGGAACAATAATATTCCATTACTCATATACTATAACTTATTTAGCCGTTACTCAATTGATGGGTGTTCAATCCTTTTCCAATCCTTTGGCACCACAAAAAGAACTGCTATAAACTTTTTTTCCACATGTGGTTTCTTTCTCCTTTTTTAAATGATTTTTTTAATGATTTATGATTTATTTGCAGTTTTAAGGCCCTTTGGGCAAATTATCCTTGAGATTGGTTGGAAAAGTTTGCAATTCCACTAATGCTGCATTAGTGGCCCAATTTTCCCACATTTTCTCCAACATTTAACATTATTTTTCCTGTCAGCCAATCTGAGAGGTGTGAGCTGGTATCTCAGAGTTGTTTTAATATACTTTTCTCTAATAAATAGTGATTTCGAGCATTTTTTCTTATGATTATTCATAGCTTCAATTTCTTCATCTGAAAATTACCTATTCATATTCTTGGACCATTTATCAATTGGGGAATGACTTTTATTTTTACAAAGTTGACTCAATTCTCTATATGTTTTAGAAATAAACTTTTTATCAGAACAGCAACTATAAAATTGTTTTCCAATTTTCTTCTTCCCTTATAATCTTAGCTGTATTGGTTTTGTTTTTGCAAAATCATTTCAATTAGATGTAATCAAAATTATCTATTTTACATTTCATAATGTTCTCTATTTATTTATTTGTTATAAATTCCTCCCTTCTCCAAAGATCTGACATGTCCTTTGATTTCCTAATTTGTTTATAGTATCACTCTTTAAACCTAAATCAAATATTCATTTTGACTTTATCTTGGTATAGGTTATAAGATGGTGGTCTATGGCTAGTTTCTGACACATTATTTCCAGTAATTTTTGCCAAATAATGAGTTCCTATCCCACAAGCTAAAGTCTTTGGATTTATCAAACAGTAGATTCCTATAGTCACTGATTATTATGTCTTGTGTACCTAACCTATTTCACTGCTTTAGCACTCTATTTCTTAGTTGGTACCTGATGGTTTTGATTACTGCTTCTTTATAGTAGAGTTTTATTCTAATATACTGCTAGTCCATCATCCTTTGCATTTTTTCATGAATTCCACTGATATTCTTGGCCTTACCTTTTTTTAGATGAATTTTATTATCTTTTCTAGCTCTATAAAATAAATCTTTGGCAGTTTTTCTTTTGGTATGGCATTGAATAAATAAATTTATTTAGGTAGAATTGCCATTTAAAAATTATATTAGGTCAGGCTACCCATGAACAAGATATTTTTCCATTGTTTAATCTGACTATAATTTTCTTTCTTTCTTTCTTTCTCTTTTTTTTTTTTTTTTTGCTCTTCCTGATTTAGGTATCAGCACCATATTTATGTTATTAAAGCAGTTGGTAGGACTCCATCTTTGCCTATTGTTCCAAATAATTTTTATAGTATTGAAATTAATTGTTCTTTAAATATTTGCTAGAATTCACTTCCAAATTCATCTGACCAATTTATATCCCCCCCTTTGAGGTTTTACATATGGGCGTTTTGTTCTCTTCTGAAATGGTGTTTTGGTTTTCTCTGTTACCCATCATATTTTTCTATGTTTAAGGTTCTTTATTGTATCTTGCTCATTTTCTTTCTCTTTTTCCTTATTTCATGACTTTTAAAGTCAAGTTCTACTCCTGGAACACAGAGGACATTGTCCTAACCTTCTTATGCATCTTTGAGCTTTGGTTTTTAGCACAGGGAGCACTTGTGTTTAGTGACTTGCTTATAGTGTTGAGGGAATTCAACTTAGTTCCACCTGTTGTTGCCTAGTTTTTCAAGCTGACAATTTGCTGTCAATTCTGAGACTAGAGCCTTCCCCACTGATATGCTTTGCTACCGTTCTACTGAGCTAGGACTAAGGGTCTTAGTTGCCCATTTGCTGTGAGTAAGAACCTCCCACTGGCTTTCCAAATACTGTATGATCTGGGTTGTGCACTTCTTTCACCTCAGAGAGACTGACCGTCAAAGCCCTTTCAACCTATTTTTAACTGGAAAACTCTTTCATTCCATCTCTTCATAGACTCTGTAATTCTGTATTCTCTCCATAGGTTTAATTTTAAGTATTTTTTTGAGAAAAACTTGGAGAGCCCAAGCAGCTTCCTGGCTTCATCCACTATATAGGTTCTGCCCATGGAAGTCCTAATTCTAATTTTTGAAAAAAGTTTTAAGTGCATTTTTACCCCTTCTTTTTGATTTGGCCAATTCTATTTTTCAAGGAGTTGTTTTCTTCAATGAATTTTTGTATATCTCTTTTCATTTGTATGTTTCTTTTACCAACTGTTGACTTTTTTTCTTGTTTCTCTTGAATGATATTTCTTTCCCTAATTTTTCTTCTCTGATTTAAATTTTTTTTTGAGCTCTTCCAAGTGTTCTTTTTTTTGGTGGGGAGAAGGAGATGGGGTTGAGACCAATTCACATTTTGTTTGTGGCTTTATATGTGGCTGTTTTGACATCATTGTCCTTTTTTTTAGTTTGAATTTTGACCTTTCCTATCATTATGATAACTTTCTATGGCCAAGTTCTTTTTTGCTTTTTTTTCCTCCTTCATTTTCCAATCTATTTTACTATTTGAAAAATTATACTAAAGGTATAATACTCCTGGTGTGAATGGGGCATTGTCCAAAGCTTTTGATACTGGGTATGTGGGATCTGGATGCTGGTCTGATTTACTGGGGCTGTAGAGTATCTACTGATCTGTGCCTTATCACCTCAGCACTGGCTTGGTTGAGTGTGACCTGCTGCTTATTTGTCTGCATTGAACTGCATTCCTTTTTTACCCATGTGATATTGATTTTTCCTTCCGATCTTCTATATTTTCTTGGGCTAGAAAATTGCTTTACCTTGACTTTTTGTTGGTTCTGTTGCTTTAAAAGTAATTTGCAGGCATAATTTTATAATTGTTTGAAAGTGAAAACTGTTAAATATATAATGGGACATATTTGTTTTGAAACAGATGATAACCATAAGTTTACTGTAATAAAGAGTGCTTTTTCACTTGAAAATTTTTTGTTTCCACTTCTAAACATTCTCAAAATATAAAAGTTGGTTTAAAGACATAATTTCAATGCATTAATATGAGTCAACTATTAAGTTTACATTGTATGGCTGAAACTCCAGAATGTGTTTGATTTTCATTTAAAAAGGACAAGTGAAGTATAATTTTCAGGGAAATATGAAAATAATATTCAAGCTTAAATTGTGATTAGTGAAAATTTTCTGTTTGAGATGAAAACTTTTGGGAATATAACTGACTATTGTTTTGAGTTTTTATTACAAGGGTGGTTGTCTTAATTTTTATGAAGTCAATAACAAAAAATGTCATGTATTACAATTGAGAACTGCTTCAATTGGATATTTTCCCTGGGGAAAATTGAGGGAATGATGTTGGAGTGACCTAAGATAGGATCTTTTTGACTCAGTTTCATCATTTTGATTTTTCCTTTCTGAAAAGGAAATTTCCTGACATGATTAATCCTGAACCTGACTTTTTCTACTCTACAACTGTATGATTGGCTGTCAGATATGACTCAAGCATGGAATTAAATGGAACTAAAGGAGTTTTTCCACTGTTATGGCTCATGGCAAGCTGGTCTATGTCTTTGAGAGCAAAAGCCTTGACAATGTTATAACTATGTCCCTTCTTTTCCTTTCTTAGCAGATTTCCATAATCAAGGTAGGTGTGGTAGAAGTTTTGTAAGTATAATACCAAATCCATTAATAATTAATAGACTAATAATGGAACATCTCTATTACTATAATAGGTACACGCATGAAAAATCTTAAATTTTTAAATTTGTGGTCAAATTATGATATAGAGATGGTATTTTTCTAAAGGGGAAATTAGACAAAATAATAAGACAAAGATGTAAAAGTTTTGCAATTAAATGGAATAGTAAAGTTTGAGAACACAACAGGAATAGATTGTTTTCTCTAAGAACTATATGTATATACATCTGATTGACTTCCAAATATGTCCAGTATGGAAATTCAGGCTGTGAGTATATTTTAATAACAAGTTCTCAAAATTGAATTAGTGATTTTACATAGAAGTTACATTGATAATTTTAAAGAAAGCAAAATTTTTTCTTATTTTATGCATATGCCTGATAATCTTAAAAGACAGAAGAGTTCATTTTATACTAAACCATTACAAATTTTAAAAAGATTCTTATATTAGATACAGAACTTAAAGAAATAAAGAGCAACTCTGATTCTTTGAAGTTTCAAGTAAATTATGAGTTCCCAATTTGAGTTCTTATAGCTTTGTGGCTAATAGGATGAGAAATATAAGGCTTGAGCTGTTTGCTACATTAATGGGTTATTGGAAAATCAAATTTAAGAGATTGTTCTAAATTGCACAGTCTTGTTATTAGGAGATTTTAGCATGATTATCTAGGAATCTCTACAAGTGATTCGGAATCAGAGAAAAAAAAGACTCCTTCAGAATTGCCGTGAGAATGAGGCCTATTCTAGAATATGTAAGAAAAGGCATCTCCAGAGATCAGATAGGACATCTGAGACTCAAGACAAGAAGATTAAATGGACACTGGAATTAGGTTACTAGGATGCAAGGAAAGTTGATATTATTTATATTGATCATTATTGTATTGCTTTAATTTTGTTTCATAATGTTTATATTTGCTAAGTTTTCTTTGTTAGCTTGGTGACATACAAGTCTCTCCTCTTCAAATCTGTCCATTTTAAACTAAATAATTTAACTTGTAGTCTGACATGTAATTCTGATTTTTGAATATATGAAAAACCTTATAGATTTGACTTCTAGATAAATAATCCATGAGAATAGTAAACTGGCTCTTCCCCCCTTAATCAGAAGTTAAAAATTGTGGAAACTGAGTGAATCATACTGACTCCATTGTGTGACTAAATTCTAGAGCTAGTTCAGTTCCCTTCTATTATAAGTTTAGTCCAATTTCTGTCTTGGATTAAAAAAAAACTTTATTCAGTTGTGGGAATTGTGAGAATCCTTTATTGTATCATTTAAACCCATTATTGCAGGACTGATTCTTAACTAAGGACTTAGGTTATCTTGAACAGAAGCTCACATCTGAAGATTGATACACATTTTCTTATAATTATACTTCTGAAACAATCTATTAAATCTTATTTGAAAACCTATCCCAAAGTGGTCATTCAGGCATTATTTTCATGTTTCTTTGATTAAATACAGATACATGTGGGTAGTAGGACACCTCTGTCAAGGAATTGCACCTATTTGTTCTCGCATTTCCAACTTCCCTAATCTTTTCTCTGATTAGAAATCAAATTACTTAATTTTATGTTTAGTTAATTTCTTCCTTTTAATTAGTTGGTCTTATTGGGTTAATTATTTTTAATTTATAAAATTATGTCTCCCCCTATATTTGGGGGTATTGTGCTAAAGCTGAGCAGGCCTGGTCCCTATTTGTTAGGCTATTGGCATTCATGACTCAGTAAAGTGAGATGTTCCAAAGCTGAAATTTTTTTTCCTCAATTATTTCATTTTTTACATGTATTTCTCTTTATATATTATTCTACATTCTTATTGTTCCATATTATGAGTACAGAATAATAGTATTTTATATTGATATATTATTGTATATAATATAGAGACAACTTGTTCTAGGAAGATTGAAGATTTGGCTTTGAAATTAAATCAGGCATTGTGAGATAATGCATTTATAACATTTTCTTAACTCAGACTGGTCTATTTAAAATATTTCCTGTCAGTTTGGGCTATATATACTTATGCAGATAAGATATTTACTCTCAATTGACTATTCATTACATATGGCTATGTGTGACTCTCTAATCACATTCTTTATTTTATTTATAATGAATCTGGTGATCTGTATCCTCTCTTTAAAATTATTTGTCAAATACTTTCAAAGTATGTTATTTATGTGTTCCTTCTTAGGAACTTCATCGTTTAGATTTAATTTTCAAGACTCAAATGAAATTTCCACATCCCTTGATGTGAATGCTCCCCACTGATACAGGTTGCATGTCAACCTATACAATTCCTGTTCATTTCCTTTGACTAGTTTGTTACAAAGGGGTGTGCCTAACATCTTAGGAGTCTTTTCTATTGATATTGTGAGAATCCCAACTGCCTATCCTTACTTTCTCCATATGACCATATCTGTTTTACCATATATTCCTTTTATATTCTTTTTTCTTTTTCTAGTTTCTTATTTTTGAAAGCTTTCCATCTGCTTATGTCTTTTCCTTCATTGGGTATAGCCATGCCAGAACATTGACAGAATATTGGTATCAAAATGATGAACCATTGTTTGAGAGGGGAAAAAAGGGGATCATATACATTCCTAGACAAATTGTCAGTAGGAAATGTGATTTTCAGTAACATATAAAATTATATTCACACATTTCTACAAAGATATCTATATCTGCAGGCCCTGGGATAACTGGAGTACTCTCTCCCATTAAAGGATTTTCATCTGAACACAAAGACTAGGAATAATCCCTGGAAATCCTGATTTCTAATCAGGTTTTCTGACTCTCCTTATATCCAGAATTAAGGAAAATCAATTAAGGTATAAATTTGATTCATATCTAGAGTTTCCCTGAAGGAATTATATTATTACCTAGAAGGGAGTATTTATCTTCTACAGATGCTAGATTAGGGATAGGAAAACTTTTTTTTTTCAATGACAAAAATGCTTTAAAAAGACTTAAAATGGTGTTATGTACATATGAAATGAACAGATCCAAGAGAACAGTCTGTACATGATCATCAATATTCTTTTTTTTATTAAAGCTTTTTATTTGCAAAATATATGTATGGGTAATTCTTCAACATTGACCCTTACAAAGCTTTCCATTACAAATTTTTACCCCCCTAGTCCCCACCCCTCCCCTAGATGGCAGGAAGTCCACTATATGTTAATTATATTAAAATACTTGACAAATCAAATATATGTATACATATTTCCACATTTATCTTGCTGTGCAAGAAAAATCGTATCTACAAGGAAAAAAATCAGAGAAAGGAAACACAATGCAAGCAAACATCAACAGAGAGCAGATCATCTAAAGATCAAAACCCTTAAGAACTTTGGTCAACTAAGTTACCAACTATGAGTCCAGAAAATTGATAAAAGATAAAACACAGGAATCTTATGACAGATGATGGGCTGATATGCAGAATAAGAAAATAATTTTTGGATGTGATTAATATAAGAATATTTTGCTTGACTATATTTATGTGATGCAGGGGTTTTAGCATTTGTTTTCTTTTCAGTCAATGAGGAGAGTTTGGAGAAAAAAATAAATGCATCATTAAATTTCATTGTATTTTTTTTCTTTTAAAACATTTCTTTTAAAAGAAATATGTTGTAGAATGAAGTCTTAATAAAAATAAGAAATTAGAGACTCAAAACATGAAATGGCAACTCACATGTCTTGTTATCTGCTGTGGAAGGTGATGCTTAAATGTGAAAACAAGAAGCATTCTGTCTTTAAAACAGGTATTTTGTTCCTGATGAAACATTGTTTCTCAGCAAACAAAATGAACATCACCATTTTCTGTCTTGACAGAAGATACTGACTTTTGAAGTTGCTTGGATAGTATAGAGGTAAGATGAAAGTGAACATGACTTTCAGGGCAGTTGACCAAGGAACTCAGGAATTAGCAATTCTTAGATGAACTTTTAGTCTTGGGGCTGTTTTGATAATCTGTTTTTTATTAATGAATGAATTTTCAATTCTCCTTTTCCTTTGAGGAAGAAATATGGCTGGTGGCATTTTTTCCCAGTTTTTGAAAAACATTTTTATTTAAAACTTTGAGTTCTAAATTCTATCCCTCCCTTTCCTCCTCCCTCTGAAATAATAAGCAATCAGATGTAGGTTATACACATACAATTACGTGAAATATTTCTATAGTAGTCATTTTATACAAGAATATTTCAATAAAAAATGAAAGAAAAATGTGAAAAAATAGCATGCTTCAGCCTATATTCAGCAATCTGTTTTCAGGGGAAAACACAAGGCAGAAGAAGCCACTAAAACTCAAGGTCTAGATTCTGTTTTTCTAGATAAGCATATGTTCTTACTACCCCTCTGAGAATATCCTTTTAGAGTTACTGCAAGAGGCAAAAACACTCCCTCCTTTAATTCTTGGAAGCTGTAGCAGATTCCTAATTTCTAAGCCATGTATTCCAAAGAGGTAAAAACAGAAATTTCATCCTCTTTATCTGTTATGTGGTCAGAGCTTGCTGCTCTATGGCCAATTTTCTTTTTCTTCTTTTTTTTTAAATTAAAGCCTTTTATTTTCAAAACATATGCATGGATAATTTTTCAACATTGACTCTTGTAAAACCTTATGTTCCAAATTTTCCCCTTCCCCCCCACTCCCTTCCCTAGATGACAAGTAATCCAATATATATTAAACATACTAAATATATATTAAATCCAATATATGTATACATATTTATACAATTATCTTGCTGCACAAGAAAAATCAGATCAAAAAAGGAAAAAAAATGAGAAAAAATGCAAATAACAACAAAAAAGAGTGAAAATGGTATGTTTTGGTCCACATTCAGTTCCCATAATCCTCTCTTTGGGTGCAGATGGGTCTCTTTATTACAAGATCATTAGAACTGGCCTCAATTATCTCATTGTTGGAAAGAACTGCATCCATCAGAATTTATCATCGTATAATCTTGTTGCCGTGTACAATGAATTCCTGGTTCTGCTCATTTCACTTAGCATCAGTTCATGCAAGTCTCCCCAGGTCTCTCTAAAATCATCCTACTGATTGTTTCTTATAGAACAATAATATTCCATAACATTCATATACCAAAACTTATTCAGCTATTCTCCAACTGATGGGCATCCATTAAGTTTACAGTTTCTTGTCTATGACCAATTTTCTTTGCTCACTTTCATTCCAGCAGGTTTTTTGGGGATAGGACAAGAGAAAGAATATATATAACTAGAGCCAAACACATTGTTCCATGAAATAGTTATCTATCTATCTATCTACATATGTATATACACATATACACACACATATCTGGACAGAAGCATTCTCCCTTAAAGACTTCTATATCTGTGTGAGTAGTTAAGACCAAACTTTTAAATGACTTTTTACTCTGCTAAATTCCTGTGACAACCATACTACAGCTGCAGGCACAAATTCCAGCTTGGGATGCAATCAAATATTTTGAATTCCTCTGGATGCTTGTGAGCAAGATTATAATAAGTTCCTTGTGGATAGGAGTTTGAAGTCCCAACAGAACTTCCAAGAAGAAATATCCTGCGTGTTGCTAGAAATGGATAAAGACTAAGGCAGGAAAGGAAAATGAAAGTCATTCAGATAGAGATGAAGTCATGATGACTGAAGCCAGTTTGTGAGATCACATAACACCTCTCTCCCCTCACTCAGGTTCTAACTAGTTTGAACTCATTTTTACATCACCTTTTTTCTTGTATGAAGCATCTTTGCTTAAGACCTTTATGCATTTTATGCTTTCTAGGAATTTCAACGGGCCTGGCCAGGGAGACAGCTCTCCAGCATACTCCATCCCCGACCACGTATCTGTTTAGTCCTTAAGCCATAGATGAGAGGATTTAGAGTGGGTGGGATAACCAGATAGAAGTCAGCTAACAGGACTTGGACAGGCAGGGGAACCAAGTCCTGTCCAAACCAGGCCACATAGATGGAAACCATTCCTGGTAGATAATAGAGGGCCATCACTCCAACATGGGAACCACATGTGCTTAATGCTTTGAGCTGGGCATCCCGGCAGGAGAGACGGAATACAGCCTGAAGGATCAAGCTATAGGAGGTAGCAATGAAGATCACATCAATGCCCACAATGATGGAGGAACCAATCAGGCTATAGAGGTTGCTTGGCGTGTGGTCAGCGCATCCCAGCTTGGCCACAGCCATGTGTTCACAGTATGAATGAGGGACCATCAGAGAGCCACAGAAGGGCAAGTGGCTCACCATCCAGCTCAGAGGTGTCATGAATGTGGTAGCCCTAAGGATAATCGCCACACCTATTCCTACCATTTTTTGCTGTGTAAGGATGGTCTGATAGTGCAAGGGTCTGCAGATGGCCACATACCGGTCAAAGGCCATAGCCAATAAAAGCCCTGTTTCCACAGCTGTGGCTGCATGGACAATATACATTTGAGTGAAGCAGGCTGCAAAGCCAATAATTCCATCACCTGACCAGAAGATGTTTAGCATCTTCGGGACCACAGAGGTTGCCATAACAATGTCCACAATAGCCAGGATACACAGGAAGTAGTACATGGGCTCATGCAAGGCTGGATCAATCCAGATCACTGTCAGAATGAGGCTGTTTCCTACCAACGCCACAACATACATGGTGCCTAGTGGTGCCAGCAACCAGAGATGAGTCACTTCTAAACCTGGGATGCCCATGAGGACAAATGTAGCAGGTGATGTATGATTGAATGGCAATTCTGGCATCTTATGGAACCTTCTTTTCTGTGAAAACAGCAAAAATATCACAAGAAAAGCTTGCCTGGTTCTTCTAGCCCCCAAGTCTGTTGGGTTGTATTTTTCATCCTTTAAAAAATAATCATTGAAGGAAATATTAAAATTACAGAAGAAAAGTTATTAGGAGGGGCCATAATGAGGTCACTTCCTTGTGGGATTCTTGAATTCATTTTGTATACCACATTGGAAATAATTTTTTTATACAGATAAGAAAATTGACTCTGAATAGTATTCAGGAATCATGATAACCCTAATTATGTCTTATATTTACATAATATTTTCCACAACTTTATGTTGTAGGTAGTGCTAACATTAATTTTTCTGAGTGTTTCCTTTTCTATTAAAGGGAGATGACTCACTCATGGTCACATGCAGTTAATAAGTTGCAATAGAATGTAAGCTCTTGTTCCCAAATCCTGTGTTCCCTCCCATTCTACTGTGATGTCTTTCTGTCATATAGAGGGAAATACTATAGCTCCAGTCTTGTAATAACTATTCTTATCATTATACTGCTTCAGAGATGATACTCAGTAATTCAAGAGTTTGTCACTTTTCCAGTCCTTCTATTTGTATCTTTCCTAGTCACTCATAGACAGACTTTATGGATTGCTAAAAAAAATAATGATTTTCAAGCCTATAACTTTGTGATGATTTATTGTTATAGACATAGATATCTTAAATCTGGACCTGTACTAATTTGATAGTCCTTTCCAGGGCATGTTGAGATGCTGAAGAACTCTATTTCCACTCTGTACCATCTTTGGATCACCATGAAAGAACTAAACAGCTTTGAATCAATAATTTTCTTAGGACCTATGTCCTACCTTTTTAATGAAAGTGGTATTTATGGGATCATAGATTTAAGAGGAATGAATGGGAAATCATTTATTAAACTCTTAATTATGTAACAAGTTGGGTCAGGTAGATGGCACACTGGATAGATCACTGGACCTCAAGTCAGGAAGATCTAAGTTCAAATCTAGCTTCAGACATTTATTGTGTGACCCTGGGCAAATCACTTTATCCCTTTTTGCCTCAACTTATCATCTGTAAATTAGGACAAACTGAAGAAGGAAATGGCACGTCACCCCAATATCTCTGCCAAGACAACGCCTTGGTCAAAGTCTATGGGGTCACTTAGAGTTGGACATAACTGAATAACAAAATTTATCATGCTAAGTGTTGGGAATATAAATAGAAAAGCAAAAATAGAAATTACTTTTAAAGCAGGGACCAATAGTTGGAGATTACACCTATAGGAAAGTAGTTACTTTGGGTATTTTGATTTGGAAAGTTCTTGGGATGAATGCAACTATCTTAATCCTCTATGTCTAGGAGAGTATATTGATGCACCATTTCCAAAGCCAATGATAGCTTTTTTGTTTATGATACAAAACTGGAAAGGGATGAAGAAAGAAGAATATACTTGTGATAGAAAGCAGTTGTTCAGAATTTGGTTATGGTATGGAGTAAAGCATGGCTGGAGCCAGGTCCAGATGTAGTTGCTAATTGAGTCAACTATCAATTAGACCACCCAGAATCCTGAGTGAAAGTAAGTCCTTGGGCTAGATGGGAAGGAAGAAAAGGTCATCTAGTCCACTTCTGTCACGCTCAGATAGAAATAATAGTCACTAAACCATACATAAGAATCCCTGCAAGCCACATATTAATTTAGAAACCACATATTAATGTGACCTATTTTATTTATTTTTTGAATATTTTCCAATATCTGGTTTGGGCTGCATTTAGGAGTACTATGGGCCTCCTGCAGTCTGCAGAGCATGTATCTGACACCCCTGATCTACTTTAACTTCATTTTACAAATGAGAAAACTGAGGATAAGAGGCTTCAAGATTTCTTCATATTAACATTGCTAACAAGTGCTCTTAGTAAGATGTGAATCTCCTTCTTGGCAACCTTCTTCCTAAGTCTTCAGACCTGTCAGTGCCATCCTTAGAACATAAGGGTCTTCCATTCTCCATCTTTAAAAATGAATCCCCTTTAACAATTTGCCACATCCAGCTTGCTGTAGGATGTAATAACTGATAAAGTTTTCACTAACCTCAGGAAAATCAGTAATAGGGATCTTTATTATGGTGCCATCATAGCCTTATTCCCTTCCTTATTCATGCGGGGCTCATCCAAGAAGTCTTTTTCTTTTCTTTCCCTAGTTTTGTTCTGCTTTAGTCTGCCATTGCTTCTAGCTACTAAAGAAATGAAATCTTAATTTTTTTCTGTACAATTATTTAATTCAGAGCAATTTGTGTGTGTGAAGATGTTTCCCATATCCAGAATTACTGAGAAAGGTCTGTTAAGCTCTCCATTTTAGACAACTGTTAAGATTTTTTGACTTTTAGGTGGTCTATAGAGAGTATGTTTACATTCTAGTCAGATTGACTTTATGTGAACACAACTCCATCTTCTATCTCTGCTCCTTTACATTGGTCTCTCATTTCTAGAATTCGTTCTTACTTCACTTCTACCTTATGTTATATCTCTTTTTTTCCAAGATGTTGCTCAGGTATCACCTCTCTGAAATATTTCTAACTCCTTACCTTTACCCCATTAACTACTATTTATTCTCTTTCAGATTTGCAGATTTAAGTCTTAAGGGAACTACCTTTCTCTGAAAAAGTTGGAAGCTACATCAGTATGTAAGGGAGTTAAGGGAACAGGTCTGGAAAGTTTTGCAGATCACAAGCTTATGGCTGTTGTTTTCTAAAAATACTTAATGCTATTTCAGTAACACAAGAGTATCTGAGAAGCTGTTTCATTAAACAAAAGACTAGAGAAGTCCAGAAAAGGAATGGTTCCATTCAACACATGACCCATGGCAATTATTCCCAAAATAGAATAAGGATATTGTGGCTTGCAGTTCATAGTTGAATGACCCTGGCATGTGGGTTTCTCAATTCTTTTGTTACTGTCACTAGTAGGTTAGTGTAAACTTATGCCTATGCCAGACTCTGTAAATTGTGAGATTGTGATCCAGATTTATGGGTTACATCATTAGGTGGTTATTTATGCTTTGCCTTTTGTTTACTAAATGTTTAATGATTAAGAGTTAACATCTACTTTGCTGATTTGTTTTAATGGGAAACACACTATTTAGGAATGAAGATTCTGAAAAGATAATTATGGGATGTTAATTCTTCTCACCAGGGTTGTTTCTAGGATGCCTGCTCTTTGAGGAGCCATCTGGGCATGCACTGTGTTTGCAACCCCAGCCCCAGCCTAGATAGAAAGGAATGTCACATTTACTATATGTGTATATTTAAGTGTTTGTCTTCTCTAATTAGAATAATCTTGACTTTCAAGAAGCTCATTTTATTTTCTTATTTGTATATCCCCTGAGACTGGCATATAAAAGGCATTTAATATTTATTGAGTAGGTTGGAGGTTCGACTAGATAACCTTTCAAATGATCATCTATTGATGGAGAATTAACTTCTTATAAAGGCAGCCAATTCATTTAAAAATGTTTTGCCAAAACCCAGACATGTTATGTTTGGGCTTTCTCTGATCTTTTAGTTTACTAACTCTTTTAACATAATCCCAACTTCCCCCACCCCCCAAAAGAACTCTTGTGATAAGATAGCGAGCAAGGAAACTTTCACAGGAAGATTTCAATTAGAAATGAACTCCAGACCATCTAACTCCCTCTAATGGCTTCGACTTGCCAGGCACAGACAAAATATATTCCAAAAAGTATGAATGTGATGGGTTTTTTTAGGGAAAAAACGGGGAAAATGTCCCAGATTTCGAAGTAAGGACCAGTTATCTTTGCTTCCATTCTTGGCAAAATTCTAGCATAGATGGCTTTTGAATATATAGAAAGGAAAGCATAATGAATAAGAGACAGCATAGGTTCATTAAGGACAAATCATGTCCAAATTTACCTGTTGAAGTCAAGAAGACCTGAGTTAGAATCCTTTCTCAGACATTTGCCTGCTGTATGATCCTGGACAAATCAAGCCACAACCTCATCTCTCAGCCTCAATTTTCTCATCTGAAAAATGGAGATAATAATAATGCTTACCTTATGGAGTTGTTGAGAATCAAATGTGATAACAAATTCAATGTCTTATTAGACTAACTGAATTTATTTTCTTTCTTTTCTTCTTTCTTTCCTTCCTCTCTCCCTCCCTCCTTGCCTATCTCTCTTCCTTTCCCTCTCTCTTTCTCTTTCCTTTTTCTTCTCCCTCTCCTTCTTCCCTCTCTCTTTCATAGGAGAATATTATAGATATTGTCAAAGGTTAAGATAGGAGTAGCTTTATCATCAACAGTACTATTATTTACCCAAAAGAACTTTGTAGCTGGCTTTTCTACAATCTATCTATAAGAATTAAAGGACGATCTCACAAGGTGACACTGAGGTCATGAACAATGAGGATGTGTCACAAAAGATAGAACTAGATAACCAATACCTAGAGACCTGTGACAAAAACTGCTGAGGCTTCTACTATCTCTGAAGAGAACAGCTGGGGTATTAGAAGATGAGATGGTGTGGGTTGGAGGAGGTGATTCTTAGGGAGCAGGTATGCTTTTGTGGCCATAAAGGGCCCTCAAGGACTCCAGTGATGGGTGTCCAACTTCTTAAAAGAGAAGAATGGCATCTTTACAACAAGGATATTATGCAAAGGAGATAATTTAGCTACCCTTAGCAGACTATAGAGAAGAGGTTCTCATTGGTCTAGGGAATGAAGATGGTATTGGCTTCCACTGGCCAGACACTTCTGAGCAATATGATGTTCCTGAGATATTAAAAATGCACTTGTGTCCCAAGGCCATTTACACCAGAAGATGAGGTGGCTTGTACTTCACTTTCTCATAATCTTCCAGTCTGTAAACTCTCTTCTTTGTCTTTTCTATCTTATCCTTCTAAAAAGCCCTGTAGGACCACAATGGCAAAGAGGGCATAGAATGAGATCTATCAGTTCTCAAGGAAGACAAGTCTCCTCTTCTCCATCCCAACCTCTAGATATCAGTGTTTGGGGAAAAATCTTTGCTATTCTTCCCTAGTTATAGCTCTACAAATATTCCATAAACCTACATATTATTTCTTATTATATCTAAATTTATATACTAGGCTGGGAGAACCAGGGAAATGATTGTTTCTCAGAGCTTGATTCACTGGGAGAATAGTCTACTTGGTATTTATTATTTCCTTCTAAAAACAGTTCCATATAAATACAACTGTAGTTATAATATTATTTGGGAGAATTAGGAGTAGAAGATATAGCACTCATTGGAAACTCAGGGCTAGGGATTACTTTTTGAGAGATAAAAGAAATACCTCTCAAAGGAATGAACCTATATGTTCAACAGTTAAATGTAAACAGTTGGAAAGAGGAGTTCAGAACCTCAATTTTCCTCTACTAGTTGGGATATTAATATGTTCCAAGGGCTTACTGAGTGACTAAGTCGGTTTTAGTCCTCCCTTAATTATCTTCTTTTTTCTTGAGAATGGCTTGTTTTTAGGAACTTATATAGCTTAAAAAATCAGAATTAGTGTAAAAATCACAAAGAAAGAAAAGGGACCTTTGAAAAGAACCATTGTTTAATACTACTGAAAATGAAGAAACAAGTCCAGAGAAGTGAAGGGTCACAAAACTTTAATCTTCGTTCAAAACTTGCCTCTTTTATATACTGACTCTGTGATCCAGGGCAAGTTGTTTTAATTAAGCTTCTTGGTTTTATATAGTTGGACTTAGGTAGCATAGTGAATTGACTGCTGAATCTGGAGTCAGGAAGACAGCATCCTGAGTTCAAATGTAACAGACACTTACTAGTTATATAATCCTGGATCAGTCATTTAATTCTATGCCTCAGTTTCCCCATCTGTAAAATGAGATAAAAAATGTAAAAAGGAAATGGCAAAGCTCTCTAGAATCTTTGCCAGGGAAATTCCAAATGAGATCATAAAGAGTTGGACACATCTGAATAACAACTTAAGAGTTATCTGAAGTATCAAGCTGAAAATAATTTAACTTTAAATTAAAAAGCATTGATTAAGTGCCTACTATGTGCCAAGTACTAGGCTTAAAGTCTTTATAAATATTATTTCATTTGATTTTCACAAAAATCCTGGGAATTATGCACTATTATCACTGTTTTACCAATGGAGAAACTGAGGCAGACAGAGGTTAAATGACTTACTAGGGATATACAGGTATTAATTGTCTGGGGAAGGATTCAAATTCAAGTTATCCTGACTACAAGTCCAGGCAGGACTCTAACTAATATGCTAGCTAGTTGCCTAGGTATGCATCTGTTTTGTACTGATAAAGATAATTCCTTACTAGGAATGCCCTATACTAATAGAATACATAGACTATGGAATGTGAAATTCCATATAATTCTATATTCTTATTCAATATACAATTATAGAACAATATAATATCCATATAATATAATTATATATCACACAATGGATGTTATATTTCTATATACATATTCTAGAGTTCACAAATTATTTTTTCTTGTAGCAGTTCTTTGAGGGTAATTATTAGAAGCACTGTTATCATCATTTTATAGAAGAAATTGGAAATCAGTTTTCTTTTTGAAATTTAAATAAAAAAAGCCTAGCTAAGTAGAAGAATCAGAGCCTAACATCTCTAGATCTAATATCCTAAGTCTCATGTTTCAAGGTTCCTTTCAATTCTTTGCTTGAGTTGTAGAAGGTTTTGATAGGATAATGTATCCTAAATAATTCTTTACTTTTCCATAATCCCCCTTCCCTCTCTACTGACCAATTCCACTGAGCCTTTTATAATGAGGCTGTCATGATCTACTATAGCTCTGAATCCTTCTCAAGTTCATTGTATGTAATATCATGATGCAGTAGAAGTTAAATGCCATACTGAGGCACAATTATTTAAGTGTGTGCTTAATGTTCACTCCTATGTTACTGGTATTATCTGGGGAAAGTGTGAACCAGACTTCACTTTCTCTAGTCTCATCTAATGTAGAGCTGTGAATCTAGGAACTTGCTCTGTCTATGATTTCAATGATCATTGTGTTCAAATTTAGGCACTATATTTTAGGAAGGACATAAGTGGGAACACATCAAGAAGAAGGAGACAAGGTTCAAAAAACACATGCCCAAGTAAAGTATAAGGGAGGAAAAAACAAATAGTTAACACTGGAGAAGCCCTGGGGATTTTGGTGGACTATAAACTCATTGTCACTCTATAGTCTGACACTGATACAATTCCAGAGTGAGATCACTTAAAAATTCCATTTTTGAAAGGGAGTCTATAATTTATAAATGAATTGATTTTTTATATTAAGGGAGGAAGTTTTCCACACTAGGAATTCCATATTTGCCCTTCATACCTGCCAATAAATTATGTGCATAAAATTATGTTTACCTAAATGTATTTATTAAGCATCTATTATATGTCAACTACTAAAATAAGTTGCTGGATGTCTTCAGCAAAAGAAAACAAACAGACAACAATAACAAAAATAGAAATAGCTTTCAGAAATAGAAATAGCTAATATAAGAAATAACTATATCTATATATGTATATATATAATACATATCATACACACACACACACACATATACATAGAGAAGTAGTTAGGTTAGGAGAGGTACTACTTACAACTTTGGGAATCAGAATTGTTCTTGTGTATGATGTGTCACTTGCACTGGACCAATGAAGATCACAATTTTGCTGTGCTTCACCTTGATCAAACAGTACTAGGAACACTTTGTCTAGTTTTGTGCAAGTCCTTTGTAAAAGGTGCCCAGAACTAGACTTTGTAAAGAAAGATAAGGGCAACCAGGATGGTGAGAGAAATCATAATAATGAGGATTAACTGAAGGAACTGGGAAGGTTTAACCTGAAGAAAAGAATACTTTGTCCCCAAAATGCCTTCCCATGACTTTTAAACAATTAGAATTAACCAAAAACTCAGTGGAATGCTTGAAACTAGTACATTCTCTGTTGCCAGAATTTCCAATTAAAGGCTGGATTATAGGGATTTTGTAAAAGAGATCCCTTCATTGATTGCAATATTTTCTTAAATCCTTCAACAACATAAATTCTATAGTTCTTTACTTGTTGAATGAATGCATAGAAAGGGTTTTGGTTCAAAAATCTGATTTTTTTTGGGATAGAAAGCAAGGGTATTGAGATGATCCTGATTGTTGGGCTTCCACCTGGAAACTATCATTTCCATTTATCTAGTAGAAAAATGGTTCACTTCTAGATATGAATAAGACTGGAAAGAAACAATTTAAATGAGTTCTCCCAACATAGTGTCCCTCTTTTTATTTACTTAAAGGGCAAAAGCTAACTCATAGAAATTACAATGAGGAAGACTAATCAAGGCAGAATTTGCTAACAATTCAGTTTTTTTCACAATGGAATCATTCTTTTAGTAGGTACTGATATCCCATGAGCATTTAATCAGACTAGAGAGTGATCCTTTATTGGGGGGGGGGAAGGGAGAAGGTGTAGAAAGGAAAGGTTTGGATTAAAACAATTGCTATGGTTATTTCTAGCTGTGATGAGCTCATAGAATCATAAAATAAATGTGCCACATAAGAGTTTATTCTGTTCCTGGCTTTTCATAATATCAGAGCTGAAGGCCAGAGAATTATCGGGACAGTCTTTCAATCAATTTAAGATCTTAGGATTCAGAACTGGAAGGGACCTTGCAGATAATTTAATATAGCTTGTTCATTTTATAGCTGGGCACTGATGCAGTGAAGGCTTCTTGCTATCCATTTCTTTCCTGCAACATACCTAAGCACTAGTGGGAAGTCCTTCTTATTGACCTTTTCTATTTAGCCAAAAATCTTGGTTAAGTTCAGCTCAAATACCAACCTGCTTATGATGACTTTCAGTTTGTCTTCCTCTGAAGACTCTTTTCCAGGTGCTTCAGTTTGAGGGTTAATGGATTTTATAGAGGGTAGACTATAGGTCAAGTCACAGAAGAGAAGATGAGTAAGGAAAGGGGATACTGAGACTGTTAGAAGGAAATCAATATCAATGGGCAGGGTCTGTAAAAGAAAAGACTCATATTGAGGTCCCAACTATCCTCACCTGTCTATTCTTCCTTTAGATAGCTTAGACTTTATCATAGCAAACCACTAAAAATACCTTGAGGATTGTCATTTCCAGGTACCAGCCCAAGGGGAGAGAGCAGGAAGGTGAGCTCTCGGGTTTGAGGAAACAAACAAAAAGAATCTAAAGCTTTGGGGACTTCAGTGCTGTGCAGTGGTGGGGCAGGATATTGAAAGGTATACTGAACAGGCACTTACACATAAAGGACCAACTAGGGAATTGACAAAGAGTCACTGGTAACTTGGATACATAAAATTCTCCTGTTCCTAAAGTCTAAAAATGTTGAGAGAGAAAGGGAATATGACTGGCGCTCACTTTGACTGGGTTTCTGTCATTCATTTTCTATATGACACGGTGATTATATAGAAGTTCTAAAATCTTTTTCAATGCTAAATCTTTCCTTGTTTTACAGAGAGGTTAATGGTTTGCTTAAAATCATACAACCAGCAAATGCAAACTTAGATCCTCTTAAAAATCACTGCAAATTTCCTATGCCATTCCTCCTTGACTAATGAAGCATCTGAGAAACTAGTCTAATGTATCTCTTCTCTTGCTTCCCTTCCTCACACTTCAAAGGTTGATTTAAGCATTTTGCAAACTGGGAAATGCTTTAAATACTTGATGCTTAGATAAATAAATAGCAAATGCTTAAAGACTAGCCCAAAGTTTTATAAGATTAATTCTTTTAGAAAGGTCTGCTTTAGCTACATCTCATAAATTTTTGTAGGATTTCTCAATATTATTATTCTATTAAAAGCAAATTATTTTTTCTGTAAAATAAGAATTGAAACAAATAATTGGGTCCTTAGAACCTGATAGGGCATAGACTCCATCCAGGAGCCAGAACAGGAAGCCAAGTGCTAGATTTCATTTAACCAGAGAATAGGTCCACCTATTTTATCTTAAAGGAGAAATCTATTATTTTAAGAAATCTCCTTGCTCACCTATATATTCTTCCTATCCCACTAGAAGGAAATCCTAAGACTATGAAGTTCAGACAAAACTTTTCCAACCTGGGTTCATAAGAACTTAAAATGTATAATCTATTTGAATTTCTTTTAGATGCTTTTAATTCTATTTTTTTTTTTTTTAGGGAAATCAATTTCTATTAAACTAAATTTCTCAAATTGGCCTCTTGATTGAAACAAATTTTAGTCTTCCCAAGATAAAGATGAAGTGTTAGCAATAGGTGCTTCTTAAGTGCTAGATAAAGTCCCCCCCCCCCCCGAGGCAATTGGGGTTAAGTAACTTGCCCAGGGTCACACAGCTAGGAGGTGTTAAATGTCTGAGATCAAATTTGAACTGAGGTCCTCCTGACCTTCTGGGCTGATGCTCTATCCATTGTGCCACCTAGCTGTCCCTAGGTAAAATTTAAACTTTGCAAAGCCTCAACAGTTTTTTTCCTCCACAAAAATTTATATTGGCTTTAGTTCTTTTCTCTAGTCTGTAAAATTACCCTTTCCTCCTAAACTCAAACAACTCAGTTCTTTTCCAGAGAAGGAAGATGGGTACATTTTTTTTTAGTATAGAAAAGTCCTAAGGAACTCTAACCTCTAAATCTCACTAGGATATTTCAGCATTTACAAATACATTCATACCATATTTCCATCATAATTTGGATATTCTTGGTAACAAATTTCCTTTCAGTTTACAAATTTAGTCTCTAGTTCGCAATATAATAAATTTCTGTAAAACAAAAAATGGGGGAGATCCTTCATCTTTTATTCCCAACTTGTCCAGAGTTAGGAAGATAAAGAAGAGATTATATCTTTTTCAAAAGCTTTGAAATTTTTTTTAGAAAAAAGTTCCCATGGAACTTTTATCTATCAGTCTTTTGGATGGGAGAAGAATTTACAAATAAGTAAGAGACAGAAAGCATTGTGAGATATAAAATAGATAATTTTGATTGTATTAAATTAAAAAAAAAGATGTACAAATCAAGTCAATGTAGACAATATTAGACAGAAAGAAGAAAACTAGAAAAAAATTATAGTTTCTCAGATAAATGTCTCATATCTTAAATATATATACAGATCATTGTCAAATTTATAAGAATACAAGTAATTCCTCAATTGGCAAATGGTCAAAGGATATGAACAGGTGGTTTTTGGAGGAAGAAATCAAAACTATATGTAGTCATATAAAATGCTCTAAAATTATCGATTAGAGAAATATAAATTAAAACTGCTTTGAAATATCTCATATTTATAAGATGGGCTAAAATTATAGAGAAAATGACAAGTGTTGGAAGGATAGTGGAAAAATTGGGACACATACATTGTAGGTGGCATTGTAATCTGATGCAACCATTTTGGAGAGCAATTTAGAATTATACCCCCCAAAGTAGTATATACCCTTTGACCATAATATCACTATTAGGTCTTTTTCCAAAGCTGATCAAGGGAAAAGGAAAACAATCCTAAATGTTCTAAAATATTTATAGCAACTCTCTTTGTGGTGGCAAAGAAGTAGAAATTTAGAGGATACCCATAAATTGAAGAATGGGCTAAATAAATTCTGATATAGGATTGTGATGGAATACACTGTACTATGAGGAATGATGAACCAAAACAACATTATATGTAATAACAGTGATATGGTTTGAAGAATAACTGTGAATGACTAAACTATTTTGAGCAAAATAAATATTTTAATGAACTACCAAGGACCTATGAAGGAAGATCTCCAGAGAAAGAAAAAAACTGTGTGATATGGTTTTACATACCTACCTACATACATAAATACATATACATGCACACAAATATGTATGTGCATATAAATATACACATATCTGTCTTCAGTGGTGCACTTTTCCATTGTTAGATGGGGAGAAAAAGAGAAATAAATAGAAAAGCGCACAGCAGAGAAGAAAAGTAAACTTAGGAGGAAGTATAGTATTTATTACATAGTTTTTCCCCAAAAAATAGTGAGGATAAAATGGATATTCATGCTTTTATAGTGAATCCTCTTTTTTGTTTTGTGCACTTGGATTTTTTTTTGTATGTAAATTTAAAATGAATAAATTTTTTTTTAAAAAAGAAAACATTCTCATTTTTACCCCATCCAGTGTAATTTTACTCAAATTTTACTCAAAGTATAAATAGAAGTCCCCATTTATTGACTTTATCATCAGAATTACAATAATTAGACATCAGGGACAGCTGCTTTAAGTATGAAGTTTCAACACTTAATTTAAGCATACCCAGTATTTCAAAAACAAAATGTCCTTCCTAGGACAAGGAATTTGTTTTTTGATCTTTACATACATTTTAGTCTATGTAACTAGAAAAAGGGCAGGTTTTCCTAATTAAAATACTCAGTTCCTTACCCATGAACTTGCTTTTTAGTCCTGATTGCAGCACTGTACTCTTCAGGTTAGATTATCATCATGAATGATCCCTCAGGGTCCACTTGTTTAAGTATAATAAAAACATGATATAGACAAGTACACAGAACACTAACTTGTTTTTATAATTTTTTTAATGCAGGATTGCAACTTTACAGGTAGATTGATTTTTTTTCCTTGTCCATAAATCTTCCTAGGTAAAATCTAACTTGTGTATGCTGGACAGTTACTGGGCTTGAAAACTTAATCTTGATCTGACCTAGTCTTTTCCTTTATAGCCACCAATAATTGAGTTTAAAAAATTATCTGAGGGCACATTGATGAATGTTGTCTGAATTAACATTTCAGAAGTAGTAATGTTTCAGTTTTATTATGCTTAGAGCAAAAATTTCACAATATACAAGTCAGTGGGCCCAGAATATAATTTTCAACATCCTAATATAGAATGTGAACACACAAGTAGGATAAGTATGATGGAACTTTATAGAAAACAGAAGGGGAAAATAAAGGTTTAAAGATCAGGAAATAAACAACAGAAATAGAAGCTTAGAATGTCTGCATCAGGCAGGTCAGAGAGCTAGTTGGCAAAATTGGAATTAGATGCTTATGTCTCAAGCTTCATTTTGCAGAATTCAGCAGCATGCATGAACTTTTTGCTTCAAGTAAACAGGAATGATTTTCAGTGAATAAGTTATTTTGACTGTTACAAATATCCACATTAAGTATAAAGAATATATGAAGAAAGATATTATCTGCATCCAGAGAAGTGAAAAATAGTAATATGTATAGAATAATTTATATGAGTGTACATGTATGTGTGTGCGTGTGTATGTGAATGTGTGTGAGTGTCTAATGGTAGTCATCTCTAGGGCAGGGGATAAAGGGTGGAGGTAGGAATAAAAAAAGAAATCTACATGATAATTTTGATGTATATTTGAAGGGAATTGCAAGTTTTGCATAGTAAATGTGCACTTTGTATACAATCATCTTTTTTTATTGTACTCTATTATGAAAATGCTTATTTTATTATATAAAATTAAAAAGTAGTTGAGGGCAGAGATATTCTTAGCATAAGAGTGACAGGAAAGCTCACCAAAAATTCCATTTTTTTTTTATCATAGTTCTTTTCCCCATACAGTAGTGACAGAAAACCTGGGCCACAGTTTATTTCTTACCATAATGCACATATACAAATGTACCTGGATGAACATATACATATATATGCAAGTATACAAGTGTATATATTCACAAAGTTTGGTACATATAAATGTATGTGAATTGTATATGAATGTATAATTGTATATTCAGTTGCTACCTGTACAATATATCCAAACAGAACATATGTGAAATACACAATACATTTTACATTAAACCTGTTAAGTGAATCCATACCATAAATGTATATAATATTCACACTATAATATGCCAGTACAACATGTATATACACTAATTTCTGTACATTACAAACATGTATATACACAGAAAATTTAAATATATACATGTACAGTTAAATGTTACACAAGATGTACATATGCATGCACACACAGTACACTTGTTCACAATACTCATATGTGTGCATGCACACAACCACAGCAGTATGGTTACAATACATGTTCATGTATCATACATGAGCACATAAGTGCCCAAGTGCATTTATATAGGTATGCAAAAACATACCTACATCTATGTGCATGTATATATATACATACATACATATGTATACAACACAAAAATTTGCATATATATTTAAAATGAAGCAACATGCAATTGCACTTGATAGTCATCATTCAGCACTTGTTACTAGCTGGTAGAAAAGGAATATTTAATGCTAAAACTAGCTATTCATTTTTGTTTGGCTAGATGGCAAAAAATAAATTTTCACTTCAGCAAGGAGACATATAATATTCTCCTACTATATTCAATCACAAACTTGTGGGATAATTTTTTGCTTCATTTTTGTTTTAAATCAAAATACAGAAACAAACTTGATATGGAACCAGATATGAGACTGTATTCATCTTGGTGTTGAGTCAAATATTGCAAACTTTTTTCAAACAGAAAAATCCAGCATTGAAATTGTTTGTTTAAATGTGATTATTATATTGTTAATCATCTTCTAAGTTGTAATTCATTTCACCAAAATGTTATTTATGGCCAACTAAATTTTTTACATAAAGTAATATGAAGTTTTCTAGACAATGACAGGTATATGAAATCAGGTCCTGCTACATTAAATTTAATTCTTATAAAATATTTCATGTGAAATCTTAATTTATTGTCATAGTTTTATATTTTTAAATTTTCATAATCAAAAATAGAATAAAAACATTAAATTTTACTTTGACATATTTTTGGGGATATTGTCACTGCATTTATTGTAAACATGGAATGAATAACAAATAACATCATGAATATTATATTAAATTATCCTGGAGATAGAACGAAAGAGCGATTAGTACTTCAAAACGAACTGAGTATATACAAAAATATTTCAATTAATCAATAAACATTTATTAAGTGTTCACTATGTTCCAGACAGCATGTTAAATTCTCAGCATATAAAAATAGGTGAAAATGCTCTGCCCCAAAAGGGCATAAAATCTAATGGATAAGATACAAATAAGGATAGCCAATTCTCAACTTTATTTAAAATTTTTAAAATCTATTTTGAAAAATTTATTAATTGCACTAAATACAAAAATAAGAAAAAAACAATAGAAAAAAGAAAGAGGAAACAGAAAAAAAAGAAAGAAAATAAAACAGAACATTGTTGTGTACTCAGTAGAACATCAGGGAGGATTCAACATATATAGCAATAAATTTCCATTTCAAGAAAACATATATAATGATAGAATAAATTATATTCATGAGTATCCATCTTTTCTTTGCTTCCTTGTAGGCTATTTTTTGTTCTGTGCTACACACTTTTTACTTTATTCTTTCTCCTCTTTCCCCCTCTCATAAGCAGGTTACACTTAAGCATAGATATATTTATATATACCATATATACCTCACCTTATCCTTTATCCCTTAACTATTAATCTACACACCTTATCCTACTGCCATAATCTATGCATCCTTCTTTAACTGAATTTATCCTATTCTATCTCCCATTGTTTCTTAATAGATTTTGGAGGATTCTATACCCTACACACACACACACACACACACACACACACACACACACACACACACATATACATATACATATACATATACATATACATATACATATACACACATATGTATTGTTACTTATTTAACCCACTCCTGGTTTGAGTAGGTTTTCAGAATTACAAGCCCTCCCCCTCTCTAATATCTCTATCAGATCTTCCTCTGCTTCTCATTTGTATAATACAATTACTGTTTTTATCTTTTGCTAAACAGTACTACTTTTAAGAATCAGATCATATTCAATGCTGCCCCAATCTTTCTTTTGAGCTACCCAATTACTGATGTCAATCTTAAACATTTGTTATACGTTTCCATGTACAACATATAAGTGATTTGTCCATGTTGAGTTCCTTGATGTTAGTTTTTGATATTGACTCTTATAAGTTAAATTTTCTATTAAATTCAGGTTTAGTCGAGAAAAAATCTTGAAGATCTGCAAGCTTATCAAATGTACATTTTTTTCATTTGATATTATAGATAATTTTGCAGAACACGATATTTTTTGGCCACAGGCCTAGTTCTTTTGATTGCCAGTATATATGATTCCAGAACTTGCAGGTTTTTTTTTTTTAATTGTGACTACTGATAAATCTCATACATTTCTAATTGGAGCTCCAGCATTTTGATTTGTTTTTGTTTCTTGCAAAATATTCTCTTTGAGAAGATCGATGAATTAGGGTTATAATTAAAAAAACTAGAAAAAGAGCAAATTAAAAACCCTCAATTAAATACCAAATTGGAAATTCTGAAAATAAAAGGGGAGATTAATAAAATTGAAAATAAGAAAACTATT
>JAJPUD010000870.1:453702-510462 GCA_023553655.1 Myrmecobius fasciatus
GGGAGAACTTTCCTCCAATGAAGAGGAAATTAGAGTAATAATTAGATGTTTCTTTGCCCAACTTTATGCCAATAAATTTGATAATCTAAATGAAATGGAGGAATATCTACAAAAATATAGATTGCCCAAGTTAACAGAAGAGGAAATAAATTATTTAAATAGCCCCATTTTAGAAAAAGAAATAGACAAGCTATTAATCAACTCCCTAAGAAAAAATCTCCAGGGCCAGATGGTTTTACATGTGAATTCTACCAAACATTCAAAGAACAATTAATTCCAATAATATACAAACTATTTGAAAAAATAGGGACAGAAGGTACACTTCCAAATTCCTTCTATGATAACGATATGGTGCTGATAGCTAAACCAGGTAGGGTGAAAACAGAGAAAGAAAACTATAGACCCATTTCCCTAATGAATATTGATGCAAAAATTTTAAATAATCTTTTAGCAACAAGATTACAGAAAGTTATCTCTAGGATAATACATCTTGACCAAGTAGGATTTATACCAGGAATTCAGGGCTGGTTCAATATCAGGAAAACTATCAGTATAATCAATTATATCAATAACCAAACTAACAAAAACCATATGATTATCTCCATAGATGCAGAAAAAGCATTTGATAAAATCCAACACCCATTCCTATTAAAAACACTAGAGAGTATAGGAATAAATGGGGTTTTCCTTAAAATTATTAGTAGCATCTACTTAAAACCATCAGCAAGCATCATATGTAATGGAGACAAACTAGAACCATTCCCAATAAGATCAGGAGTGAAACAAGGCTGCCCACTGTCACCATTACTATTTAATATTGTATTAGAAATGTTAGCTTTGGCAATAAGAGAAGAAAAAGAGATAAAAGGAATTAGAGTAGGTAATGAAGAAACCAAATTATCACTCTTTGCAGATGACATGATGGTATACTTAGAGAACCCTAGAGACTCAACTAAAAAAACTATTAGAAACAATTCACAACTTTAGTAAAGTTGCAGGATTCAAAATAAATCCACATAAATCATCAGCATTCTTATATATTACCAACAAAGTTTAGCAGCAAGAGATAGAAAAAGAAATTCCATTCAGAATAACAGATGATAGCATAAAATATTTGGGAATCTATTTGCCAAGAGAATGTCAGAAACTATACGAACTAAACTACAAAATACTTTCCACACAAATAAAATCAGACCTAGTCAATTGGAAAAACATTAAGTGCTCATGGGTAGGCCAAGCGAATATAATAAAAATGACAATACTACCCAAACTAATTTATTTATTTAGCGCCATACCAATCAAACTCCCATGAAATTATTTTACAGACCTAGAAAAAATAGTAGCCAAGTTCATTTGGAAGAACAAAAGGTCAAGAATTTCAAGGGAATTAATGAAAAAAAAAAAGACAGATGAAGGTGGCCTTGCTGTACCAGATCTAAAACTATATTATAAAGCAGCGGTCATCAAAACCATTTGGTACTGGCTGAGAAATAGAGCAGTCGATCAGTGGCATAGGATAGGATATCAGGACAAGCTAGGTAATAATATTAGCAATTTAGTGTTTGATAAACCCAAAGACCCCAGCTTTTGGGATAAGTACTCACTATTCGGCAAAAACTGCTGGGAAAATTGGAAACTAGTATGGAAGAAATTAACGCTGGACCCACACCTAACACTGCACACCAAGATAAGATCTAAATGGGTTCATGATCTAGATATAAAGAGTGATATTATAACCAAATTAGAGGAACATAGGATAGTTTACCTCTCAGACCTGTGGAGATGGAATAAATTTATGTCCAAAGAAGATCTGGAACTCTTAATTGAACACCAAATAGATAATTTTGATTATATTAAGTTAAAAAGTTTCTGTACAAACGAAACTAATGCAGACAAGATTAGGAGGGAAGCATCAAATTAGGAAATCATCTTTACATTTAAGGGTTCTGATAAAGGTCTCATCTCTAAGATATATAGAGAATTGTCTCATATTTATAAGAATTCAAGCCATTCTCCAATTGATAAATGGTCAAAGGATATGAACAGACAATTTTCAGATGAGGAAATTAAAACTATTTATAATCATATGAAAAGGTGCTCCAAATCACTATTGATCAGAGAAATGCAAATTAAGAATTAAGACAACTCTGAGGTACCACTACACACCTATCAGATTGGCTAAAATGACAGGAAAAGATAAAGATGAATGTTGGAGGGGATGTGGGAAGACTGGGACACTGATGCATTGTTGGTGGAGCTGTGAACGGATCCAGCCATTCTGGAGAGCAATTTGGAGCTATGCTCAAAGAGTTATCAAACTATGCATACCCTTTGACCCAGCAGTGTTTCTATTGGGCTTATATCCCAAAGAAATCATAAGAGAAGGAAAGGGCCCCACATGTGCAAGAATGTTTGTGGCAGCTCTTTCTGTAGTGGCTAGAAACTGGAAACTGAATGGATGCCCATCAATTGGAGAGTGGCTGAATAAATTATGGTATATGAATGTTATGGAATATTATTGTTCTGTAAGAAATGACCAGCAGGATGATTTCAGAGAGGCCTGGAGAGACTTGCATGAACTAATGCTCAGTGAAGTGAGCAGAACCAAGAGATCATTATTCACAGCAACAACAATACTATATGAGGATCAGTTCTAATGGACATCACTCTCTTCAACAATGAAATGCTTCAAACTAGTTCCAATTGTTCGGTGAAGAGAGCCATATACACCTAGAGACAGGGATGTGAAATGTGGACCATAACATAACATTTTCATGTTCTCTATTGAGGTTTTCTTGCATTGTATTTCCTTCATCAGATTATTCTTTCTTGTAGATATGATTTCTCCTGCACAAAAAATGATGCAATAACTATACATATATTCGATTTCTTAAGTATTCTAACATAATTATCATGTAGTGGATATCCTGCCATCTAGGGGAGAGGTGGGAAGTAGGGGGGAAAATTTGTAACAGAAAGCTTTGTAAGGGTTAATGTTGTAGAATTACCCATACATATGTTTTGCAAATAAAAAGTATTAATAAAAATTAAAAACAAAAAAACAAAAAAACCAAAATATTCTCTTTGATCTGAGGGTTTCAAAATTTGGCTATAATATTCCTATGTGTGTTCTATAAAGGATCTCTTTGACATGATGATTGGTGGATTTTTTTCTATTTTTACTTTCTTTTCATGTTCTATCACTCAAGGACAATCTTCTTTAATTATTTCTTGCATTATTTTGTCAAGGTTCTTTTTTTTTGGTCACAGATTTCAGGTAGTCCAATTATTCTTATATTTTCTTATATTTATACTATAATTTGTATATTTGTAGCCTTATATTTTTGCCAGCTCTGTTATTTTCCTTATAAGGTGTTTCTCATTCTGTTCTACTTTTTCATTCTTTATATTTTGTTTTGTTATTTCTTAACCTCTTATATCTTTCCTCTGCCAAATTCTAATTTTCAAGCAATTATTTTCTTTAAAACTCTGTATGTCCTATTCTGGTTGGTTAATTTTTTCCCATAATTTTCTTGTTATTTTGGATGTTCTTTTATTTATTTAGCTAAATTTTTCTCAATTTCTCTCACTTTTAAAGCTAGCCTGAGGAGCTGAGAGGATTATGTTGTTCTTTTTAGTAACAGGGAAGGTAAGAGGTAGCGTGAGTTTAGGAGAAAAGATAATGAGCTTTGTTTTGGACATGTTGAGTTTAAGATGGTTACAGACGTCTTCTCTGAGATGTATGAAAGGTAGTTGGAAATATGAAATTGGAGGTCAGCAATGATATTGGAAAAAAATAAGTGGATTTGAGAATCATCAGCATAGAAACAGTAATTAAATTCACAGGAGATGATGAGATCACCAAGTGAAATAGTGTAGAAAGAGAAGAAAAGAAAATTCAGGAAACATGAACATGTATGTAGACAATAATCAATAAACAGGAAGAGATTGAAAATAAGTGACTGAATGAGGCTAACAGAAGGCAATGTGTTGAAAGAGACAAGATGGAAAAGGATTTCTTGGACAGATAGAGGGGTTAACATTGTACAAGGTAAATCTAAAGCAACTAGGTGGATTATTGATGAGAGGGCAAGGTCCGGAATCAGGAACACTTTTCTCCCTGAGTTCAAATCTGACCTTGAACACTTACTGTGAGCAAGTCACTTAACCCTGTTTGGCTGTTTCCTCATCTATAAAATGAACTAAGAAGGAAATAGCAAATCACTCCATCATCTTTGCCAAGAAAACCCTAATTCGGGGTCACAAAGAGTCACAAAACAAAACAAAAAAAGCTAGGGAAGCTGCAGTGGAAAAAGGTATCTGAGTGATAGGAGGGGAAGAGGGGTGAAGAAAAAGCTCAAGTATATGACCTGAATTTTCTTCTATATAATATGAGGCAAGAATATTAGCTGACAGTATGGAGGAAGAGGAAGGTGTGGAAAGTTTGAGAAGGGATGAAAAGCTCTGGAAGAGCTACTAGTGAGTGGCACAGTGAGCTGTATCCAATCAGAATGTTTGCATGATTTTTCTACCTTTGTTAGTAGTGCATGTGTAGGAGAGAAAGCTGCAAATAGAGTGATCCAAGTGTGGGGTTTGGCAGGTATAATCAATGATATGGTCAGGGACCAAGAATTCAAGAGGACAAAATAGAGTTGAATTGGTTCATCGAGGCATAAAGATGGAAAAGAGGAGAAAATGGTCAGTATAGGTGAGAAAACTAGGGAAAATAGGATAAAATATACTGCTAATATTGAATTTTAGCTACATGGTGTTTTGAAATTGTAAAAATATCAAGGAATTTTGTAACTGAAAAATTTAAATAAGTTACTTCATATCAAGGTCAGAGAAGGAAAGAAACACACGGAGAGCTTGAGAAGCTGGGTTTTAGAGTGGATATGGCATTGAACTGAATCAAGATCATACAGCTTGTAATTCATTTAACTCCTCTATCTTTTTATTTTATTTTTTATATGTTAACAAATATTTTTCTTTTTTTCCTGTCTTTTTAAAGTGACAGTGTTGAACTCAATGACTGCTGAAATTCCTTCAATTTATAATTCTATGAGTAGGTTGAAAAGGAAGCTGGAAGTCATAATGAAATTACTATTTGCTTTCCATTCATGTAATCAGACCAATTTAACAAGAGCTTCCAAATAAGCCCTGAAGGAGTGCTGAGGTGAGCAGAGTGGCTCATCGGTTTTCAGGAATCTCTGGGGCCATATACTCCTATTCATTAATTGTGAAATTAGAGTCTGGAGATAGAGCTTCCTTACCACCCCTGTATCACCTTTAAATGCCCAGGCCACTTTTTTTTTTTGCCTGCTTAATCAATTCCAGGGAGTATAGCCTAGGTTAACAGCATCCTAGCTAGTTAGAAACTGAAGGTACCTTAAGGATCCTGTGACAAAACTCCTTATTTTATGAAGGAGGAAGCAGAGATCTACAAAAAAAAAGGTACTAGTCCAACTTCACATGGCAAGACCGGAAGCCCAGACTCTAGTCCTGGTTCTGATTTATTTACTATGCTGTTTCTTCCTGTTTGTATCTTCTCCCTTATTTTCCAGTTGGGGAAAAGGCTGAAACCACAGCTGGAAGTTAGAGTAGGGATGATTTTCTAGAAGAGAATGATTTATCTATTTGGGATTTATTTCAATAGAATATTGTGGGAGTAGTATTGTCTTAGGGTCACAGAGGTGACATAAGGAGAACAAACCACCTACTAATAAGTTCATACTGACAAGCTTCCATTATGAGAAAATATATTTTTAAAAATTTTTAAGTTTTTCCCCCTTTAATAAGGCTTTCACCTATGTTGGATTGGGATGAGTCAGTGATTATAGCAGATTAGATCTGAAGTATCTGCCAGAATTCTCTTTCCAGAATGCTGAATAAGTTGGATAACTGGGCCAAGACTAAGCCCAAGTGGAGTTGTAGGATAGTGTCTCCTCAAAAAACCATTAGAATCTTATATTTTAAACTTGAAGGCACCTTAGTTTCCCCAATAGCCAGAAATTAACTGACTTGTCCATCCCATTGATCAGGTAACTGAGATTAGACAGCAAAGTTCATAGCCTTCATTGTTGTGTTCTGTGAAGTTCAAGTAAAGAACATGTCACAGGGGAGGGAGGGAGGAAGACAGGCTCTAGAGTTCTAGAGAAGGACTTAAGTTCCCTTTTAGCACTTAGATGACTTGATGTTTTTGGGTACCTAGTGACTTTGAGTCTTAGTTCCCTCATTTTAAAAATGAAGGGATTAATAAAGTGAGTGACAGAATGGGAAAGTGACTTTTAGAAATTTTAATAAATCTCTGACCTTTAGTATTTCCTTCAGTCTATATGCAACTTGTCCAGTAATAATAATCTGCTATGTGCTAGGCATGGTGCTAAGCATTTTATTTATATTGTTTCATTTTTTTACCCGTCTTTTAATTGGTTGGAACCATAAAGATATTTTTTCATTTACCATCTTAGTGGACCGAGAGTCCTGATCAAACCATCCTTGCACATGGCTAACCAACTTCTGTTTTAATATTCCCACTAATGGGAAGTTCTTTTAAAGAAAAAACTTGTCAAACAATATAAAAGGGTACCTTCTCATTGGAATAAGAAGCTAAGTGATCCAGTGGATAGAGCACTAGACTTGTCAGGAAGATTTGAATTTGAATCTTAGCTTCATATCTCCTATGTGATCCTAGAAAAGTCACTTAACTCCATAGTTTCCTCATATGCAAAGTTAGAATAAAATAGTACCTACCTCTCTGAGTATTTTGTGAGTATAAACTAAGATGTATTTGAAAACGCTTTGTAAAAGTCAAAGCTAGTTGTCATTATTTTCTTTAGTTAACTTGATATTTTTCTCTTTATAACTTGTCTTATCAAATTATGTTCCTCTCTGAAGCTTCTGAAAGGGGAAAAAAACAAAAAAACAAAACAAAACAAAATCCAAGTCAGTCTTAAGATGTTTGAACAATTAAGTTTCATCCTTCTAATTTTCAACAGAAACATGAAATGTTTCAACAGAAATACCAAAACTGTACTTAGTTCCCTATACTATCTCTTATAGTAAGTTTATGAATCATACCTACCTAAAAAGTATGGAGTTTTATTTGAGTTGATGTCCTTTTCTTCAAGAATTTTGAGTGACAGAAATGAGTATTATCTCCTTGAAGACAATACTCTCTTCTCTGATACCTTGATTCAATGAATATTCTATAACACTTGGAGTTGGTGGAAAGAATTCAACCTAATTCTTCACATTTGCATGACTCTGGGTAAATTGTAATCTCTATGAGCCTCCTTTCAATCAATGTGAAATGTGGGTAATACTTGTACCCAGTTTTCAGTATGGCTTTTAGGCTTAAATAAGATAATGCAATATATATACATATATCCTTATTAGTCCTTTAAAAATAGTAAAGCAACATATTATTGTTATTGTTATTATGTTTATTATTCTGTGGTGACCCCTGAAAATGACATTTTCAGGTTGGTAGAAATATCCATCTGCTTAAGTACAAAGTGACTTACTCAGCACACAAAGAGTAAGGGAAAGGCAGAAAAACAGCTTGAAATTGTCTCAAGAATATAGTGAAATAGAAAAAAAATTGATTTTTAAGTAATACTGGAGTTTTAGTTCCTTGTCCTTGGGCTATGGTTGGGCTATACCAACAGTTCTCCAACTTTTTGATCTCAAGACTCCGTTAAATTCTTAAAAATTGAGAGACCGCTCCCCCAAGATATAATCCATATAAGCAATGCCACTTTGTTTTTTGGGCTTATATTTACCACAATCTACAATCTGAAAAATTAAAAGGCCTTAGTATTACTTTGAAATTAAATTTAATTAATTTAAAATTAATTTCAGGGTACACACTCTGAGAAATACGGAACTAGATGACCCCTAAGGTCTCTTCCAGGTGAAACAGATGATAACTGAAATTATTTGAGCAATCTCAATTCTCCTGATACAAATAAAGATATTATATCTTGTATAATTCATCTCAAGTGCTTATTGTGACTAAAACCCTTTTCATCATTCTTTTTTCTCCTAATTATAATAAATAATGTATTATGAAATCATTATTTTATAAAAAGCAGAATCTACAAAGTGTAGGCCATTGAGCTTGACTTTATTTCCTCACAAAATTCTGAAAATCCTAACAAATGGTTTCTATCCACTAAGGCAAAATGATTTTTATTAAGTTTAGACCATACCAGACTAACCTTACCTTTTATTTTAAACAGATTACAGTTATTAAACAGTGTTTGCATCATTCTCCTGATCCTAATTTACTGAAAGATGTTGCTACTAATAGAAAATATATCTTTTGCCATCCTTTCAGACAGGATAGAGAGAATCAAGTCAAATGCCATGTAGATCATATCTGGCTGAATAATTGACTTAAAGAAGAGCTATTATGGATGTCAACTCTATCAGTAAATAAGTTTTTTTTTTTTTCAAAATAGCATCTACTGTGTACCTGACAGAAATCTACACTGGAATGCTTCAGAGAATTTTCTGTGGCCCTGTACTTTGACAAGTACACTTGCATTCAAGTCACAGACAAAAGTATAACATTTATAGGTAATAGATTATTTTCAGTATAATCCCACTCTATTTTCCCCTTGCCCAAATCCATAAAACCTAGAATGAAGAGTTGAACCTAATAAAATGAAATTTCATAAATTAATAGGGATCAGTATAAAATTCTACAGTTTCTATACAGTTTTACAAATACAAAAAATTAGAGAAAAGTGGTTAGAAAAAATGTTCTTATAAAAGAAAGAACTATTTTAGGAGAATCTGATATTTCTAAATCATCAGTGTGAGATGATAAAAGCCTTACTGGTTTTTTTTAAATGCTTTATGAAAGGCAATGTCTGGGATGAGGAAGTTAATATTTTTTCTTATCTTACATCTGACTGTGTCATGCCTCCCTATTATCCATTTAGTAAACTACTGTGGATCTTAATTTCTTCACCTTTTCCCAATTCAGCTATATCAGCTTGTTTGTTGTTCCTCAGAAATGACAATCTATCTTCTTTGGAGCTGAGACTTGAGGGAAGCCAGAGGTTCTAAGAAGTAGGAAGTATGAGGCAGAGAATTCTAGGCATGACATGCTGCATCCCAGTATAAATCCCACCTTTTTCAGAAAGTTCTTCCTATTTCTCTCACTTGCCAAAGCCTTCCAGTCTGTTAGATTCCACCTGCTCTTTATGTATTTTTAAACTACCTAATTATTTGCATGTTATCTCCACTTCACTAAAAAAAAGCTTCTTGAAGGTAGAAACTGTTTCTGCCTTTCTTTATGTTCCATTCAGTTACCACAGTGCCTAACTTATTGAATATTTATTTATTGATTGTCTTATGAAAAGATGATGATGATAATAATAATAATAGTTAATGATGTTTTTTGTGTGCCAGACAAAAACAAGTAATTTTACAAATATTTCTTTTGATCCTTGCAACAACTGTAAGAGGTAAATACCCTTATTGCCCCCATTTTAAAATTGGGGAAATTGAGGCAGACAGATTAAGTGTTTGGCTCAGAGTCACATACCTAGGAAATGTCTGAGGTCAAACTTGAACATAGGCTTTCTTGACTCCAGCCCCAGCACTCTATCCATTGTGCAATCTCACTGCTCCAAGGATTGTATTTGTCCTGCTTGACTTCAGAGTCAGAACTAGAACCAAGGCTAGAAGCTGTAGGGAAGATTTTACTTTAAGGCATAGAATAATCCCTAATAATTTAATACCTCCAAAGTGAAATATACTTCCCAAGGAAGTAACCACTATTTCAGAGCATAAAAAAAAAACCTTCCTAAAGTACAGTTCAGTCACATCCTTTTCCTGGCCCAAAACCTATATAATAAAATGCAGTCTCATTAATCTAATCCTTTTTTTTTTTTTTTTGCTTTTTACTGAGGCAATTGAAGTTAAGTAACTTGCCTAGGGTCACACAGCTAGAGAATGTTAAGTGTCTGAGGCCAGATTTGAACTCAGGTCCTCCTGACTTCAGGGCTGGTGCTCTATCCACTGCGCCACCTCACTGCCCCCATTAATCTAATCTTTAAGGGCAACTAGTTGTCATAGTGGATAGAAAGCCAGGCCTGGGGTCAGGAGTTATACTGGATGGATGAAACTTGTGAAAAATTTTCACAAATGGTTTGTATCCACTAAGGCAGCATGGTTTTTTAACAATGATAAACCATACCAGACTAATCTCACTTTTTATTTTAAATAAGTTAACATAATTATTAAACAGTGTTTGCATCACTCTCTTGATATTAATTTACTTGAAAGGTGTTCCTACTAATAGAAATATGTATCCAAAAAGCTTCATCTTTCTGAATTCAGATCTGGTTTCAGACACTTACAAGATGTGTAATCCAGGGCAAATCACTTAACACTGTTTGCTTCAGTTTTTCATCTTTAACTGGAGAAGTAAATGGCAAATCGCTTCAGTACCTTCTCCAAGAAAACTCAAATAGTATCATGAAGAGTAGGACATGACTGAAATGACTGAACAGAAACAAAACCTAGTCTTTCAATTTCTCTTCAATTTGTTTCCAACTTTGACTCTTCCAGTCTCATTTTATCTCCTTCACACACGCTAAGTTCTAGACATGTTAAGTTTCCAATATTTGTCCTGCTTTCTTTCACCTTTACAAATTTTCCCAAGCTATCCTTGATGCCTGGAATACACTTTCATCTGTCTCTGCCTGCTGAAATCTTTCATTAACTTCTAAGATTAACTCAAATGTCTTATCAACTCAACTTCAGTGAGAAACATGATGTCAAGCATTGGGAACATCTCTCAGGCATTTAAATACAATACAAGAGGTATTTTTTTGGTCACACTATTAAGGAGCCATCATATACACATAAGGGAAATATAAAAATGATAAATCTTTAAAATATAATTTTTGGGGGTTAGAGATTAGACCAATTTTACAGGAAAATTTGAAGAGGGAGAGAATACAATTTTGTAAATAAGAGCTTATTCAAGTGGGATGGACAACAAAACTGGGATTTACAGAGAGAATTTAAGATATAGAAAAGTTTCATGGAGTGATTTTCAGGGATAAAGGATTGTCTGAATACATGTATTAAGGAGAGATGTTAGGATGATATTGAGAAAAGAAAGTTGGATTGGAGTATAGATTATACATGATAGAATAATATGAAATAAAGCTGAGAAGAGTTCAGACCAGATTATGAAGGAATTTAAATGTTAGTTTAAGGAGTTAAAATTTTGCCTTACAGAGAATAGAAAGTTACTAAAAGGTGATTTTTTTTTATTATTTAGCAATGGAATGATTTGGATACACTAGAAAGTTTATTTTGATAAAATGTGAGGAATGCATGTGTATGAGACTAAAAGTATAGTATTTCTTTAGGAGTCTATTGTTTAGTCATTCAGTCATGTCCAACTCTTCATGACATCATGGACTATTTGTCTATGATACATGTCCATGTCCAAAGACACTGGAATAGTGTGCCGTTTTCTTCTCTAGGGTGTCACTTTTTGTCAGAGCTCTCCCCTATGACCTATCTGCTCATAGTTTTTAAGCTATGTAAGCCCTTCCACCATGACAAGGCAGTGACTCAGGAGGGATAAAGAGTCTATTATAATGACCCAAAGAGAGATAATGAGTACCTGATGTTGAGTGTGTCTGAGTAAAAATGAGGGGGAAGATCTCTTTTGGAGACTGAAGTGACAGAACTTGATAACTACTTAAACTCTCTCCTTTTCCACCTCTACATGTCAAAGATGGTTATACAGGAAATGTTATTTGATTTCATAAATTTTTAATATTTTTGTCTTTATGACTTTAAGTTGCATAACAATTGTTGATTTGCATTATTAGAGGGCAATTACTTTTTTGGAGCTTTACAAACTAGTGAAATTACAGATATGGACCCCAAAAAGAGCCTACCTAAAATGTCTCTTTTTCTTTTGCCCTTATAGACTGGATAGGGTAGCTCTTAAGTGCATCAAATGCAGAGGTTAATATGAATATCTGTTTTCAAAATTTTAGTCTTTATCCCTTAAATATGTTGGCTAATACATAGCAGGGACTTCATAAATTTTTGTTGAGTTATTTAAACAATTGGAAGTTGTTTTTCTGCACTAAAGGATTTTGGGAAATGTTGAGTTCCATTTGAAAGAATTAGCCAAGTTCATTCCTACTTATGTAGTTTGAAGAATGGATCTTCAAAACTAGAGGTGGAAGCATATTATTTTTATAATGGACAAGTTAGTGAAATCTATGTATTTGATTCTTTAATATTTTATTGGAAAGTCAATAAAATTTATGTAGAAAAATCATGGATAGCCAATATCAATTTCTTGTCCCAACAAATTTAACACAAGTGACAACAAAGTGCCAGGCATTGAATATGTAGACTTAAAGAATTGTTCCTGCCCTCAAGAATATTGCATTCTTTTTTAAAGTTTTTTTTTTAAATTCTAAATACTAGATTATTCTTAGGGAATTTCATAATACAATAGTACTATAACACTTCTATTTTATTTGTCAACATCTGTGAATAGGAGAGAAAACAAAACATGGCTACCAACTATTCATTGCCACACATTGTGTTGGATTGATATGTAAAAATATGTTGAGGCAGGTAGAGAATATAAATTGTACATTGAGAATCTAATGGAAATTTTTCTGTTAAAGAATTTATTGAGAAGTTGTGATAAAGCTTAATGAATTATCCATTTTTTCTTACCAGGGACACCAAGGTCATTAAATATTAGAAATTAGAAAATAATTAGAAATTAAAATTAGAAAAAAATTGGAAATCAAATGACAAATGTTATATATTTTTTAAAATAACATTTTTCTTGAAAAATTCCTTATTTCTTAATAGTGGAATGATTGTATACAGAACAGATATAGATGACCACCAAAATTCTTCAGCCAAGGGAGATTATATTCTATTGAGATGGAAGATACAATGTGTATACTTTTTCTTTAAGATATATATGGTCTTACAACCATCCTCTGAGATAGGTAATATTATTACCCTCATTTTGCAGTTGAGAAAACCTAGGACCAAAAAGGTTAAAGTTAAGTGATTTGAATCTCACAGCCAGTAAGTATTAATCAGAAAGAAGTAGATTCAGATCCTGTCTCAAAGTCCAGAACTGCCTTCAATAAGACAATACAATTTCAAGTAGTGGGAAGTGCTGCCATTTGTAGGCATCAAAAAAAGTATTTCCACTCTATGTTTATGATCCTATTTCTTCATCTCTGTGACTTTGCACAAGTGGTTCTTTAAGGATAGAATTAATCCTTCCCTCATTTCTAAATCATAGAATTTATAGGTTCCTTCAAAACATGGCTCAGGTACCATCTGCTACATGAATGAATGGGAAAAAACCCACTTTTATTAAGCTAAGCTCTTACTAGTCAAGCATAACTCCAAGACTTCAGAATGAAGTGATTGGAGGAGGTGATAGTGCCATCAACAGAACTGGGAAGTTTGGAGAATGGATGCATATTAGAAAAAATTAATTCCATTTTAATGTTCATAATGACTTCACCAAATTAATCAATTAGTACCTGGTAAAGCTATATTTAGTTTCTTTACACCCACTTTTCTCATTACAATAATTTGTATTTATCTCAAAGCTTCATTGAACATTTTGTGACTTTAAAAAATTTTTATTAGTATTTTTGTTTAAAGATTTTATTTTCCATTTTCATTTCCCGGTGTATCCCCCCTCAAAAAACCCCAAACAAATCTTAAATCAATCCTTATAACAAAGAATAAAAGAAAAATTAGAAAAGACCATACATCAGTGAATTCAGAGCTTCATTTTTTAAAAAAGAGCCTCCCATTTTTTTATGTGTAGACTTTCTTTAGAGAGATGTAGGTTATGGAATCCAGCTTATATGTTCTTTGAAGTTTACATCTCAATTCTTTCTGGAAATCCAGAGTTCATGTCATTGCTTGACTTCTCTATCATGATTCTAAGATAAATATTTACATATACAGTAATTACATAAAAAATATACAAAATAGCAAAGGGAGTTTCTTTCTCACACTACCTCCAGGTCCTGATTACCATTTTGGTTTTATTTATAGGAAGCAAATCTCTTCAGTGATGCTGGGCCTACCTTCCAACCATACATCATTATCTTCTACCATTTTCTTTCTCATGGGTGTCCCAGGCTTGGAGGAGGCTCACCACTGGCTGGCAACTCCACTCTGCACCATGTATATTCTAGCTCTTGTGGGGAACAGCTTCATCATAACTGTAGTTTGGACAGATCCTGGACTACATGAACCCATGTACTTTTTCCTGTATGTTTTGGCTATTGTAGATGTTATCGTAACAATCTCTGTGGCTCCAAAAGTGTCGATCATCTTCTGGTCAGGCAATGGCAACATTAGCTTCACTGCTTGCTTTTTCCAGATTACATCATCCATACAACTACAGCCATGGAGTCAGGGCTTCTGCTAGCTATGGCATTTGACCGTTATGTGGCTATCTGTAAACCTCTCCATTATAATACCATCCTCATGCCACGAGCAATCATTGTCATTAATATGGCCAATATACTGAGAGCTACCATTGCCTTAATTCCCCTGAGTTGGATGGTGAGTCACCTTCCATATTGTAGCTTCCACATGGTCCCTCATTCCTATTGTGAAAACATGGCTGTGGCCAAGTTGGCGTGTGCTGACCATATGCCCAGCAGCCTCTATAGCCTAACTGGCTCCTCCATAATTGTGGCCATTGATGTATCTTTCATTATTGCCTCCTACAGTTTTATCATTCAAGCTGTGTTCAATATTTCTTCCCAGAATGCACGCCATAAGGCACTCTGCACATGTGGTTTCCATAGAGGGGTCATGATTCTTTACTACCTGCCTGCCATAGTGTCCATTTATTTGGCTTGGTTAGGGCAGGGAATTGTTCCCCTCCACACTAGGGTGCTGCTGACTGACTTGTACCTGGTCATTCCTCTAGTGTTGAACCCTCTTATTTATGGCTTGAGGACTAAGAGGATCTCAGAGCATGTGTGGAACATAGTGACCACTGGTTTTTTTGCTTACCATTCATTGCTTAAATATTAAGAAAAAAATGCATAAGTAGTTGTTTTTTATTTGACATTCACAAGATGGGGGTGGTGGTAAGCTCTAGAGCAGATATAAACACTGGACAAGTTATTTTCTTGGCCATTCTCAACAGGACTAGTGTCACATATATGCAAGTTAGTAATCTTGCATGGCTGAGTTTTTTAAAAAAAACTTCTTAAAGATTTATTTTTAGTCCCTGCCACAATGCATGCAATTCTCACACTGGCAATGTGTATTTTGAAAGCTTGTTGTTCTTTAGTAATAATTGCTAAAAATGCAGATACTTTTGGGAAGTGTTATCAGTAAATTTTGTTTTCAAATCACTTGTAAACTTGAGGATTGGGAGGAAGAAATCCAAGTTTCAGTGCCCTCAAGAAGTAGTCCTGTCTGTTACATATTTATAAGCTTTTGTTCCATGTTGGGAAGATCAATTTTGCTCTTAAGGGAAGCTCTTCAGTAGGTTTTTTCCATTAGTACTTGATTAATTTTGTTGAGTAATGATAACTGATTCTCCAAGTTAGTAATATTTCCCTCTTCAAATGTTCTCCTAATTATTTTTCTGTTACTATGTAATTTGACCTTATTTCTCTAGCACATATTACATAAGACTCTTAAGGGCAGAAACTTTCATTTTTGGCTTTTTATCTCCAATATCTTGTATGTTGTAGGTGCTTTGTAGATATCTGCTGAATTGAATTGAGTGATACTGAACATGTTGGGATAAGCTTCTGTGTAACATCCACACTTCACCCTTTTCCTCCTATTATGCATGAGGGGAGACAGAAGATGAGCTAAGTTTAGTATCTCTTCTTCTACATTCAAAATCAGAGAAAGACAGAAAGAAATGAAATGTGGAAAAAAGAAAACAAGATGACAATGATGGCTGAAAGACTCCCTACCTATTTTTGGACTACAATCCATCATTCCATTAATGAAACCCAACCTAAGTGAAGTGAACCCAGTTTTCTACTGACAAAATGATGAATAGTAGTCAAAGAGTAAGATCACAGATTACTTCCTGTGACACAATTGGAGGTAGCAAAACAATAAAAACAGGGGCAACTAATACAATTTCTGTACTTATAAGAAAAAGACTCCTCACTGAAGAAACGAACATTTAGAGAAGTCTACTATCATGTTCTACAATAACCTCAGGCTCCCATCATAAAGGTTAAAAGAAAAGCGAATCTTAGCCCAGTGGTATTATCTCTATTTTTAAGAAAATTAATTATATGTGGTTTCTTGTAACCTCTGACTATGACTAATGTTCTATCACATTGATAACAGAAAGAAGCTTTGTAGTCATTATACCATCAGACTGGAGCTAAGAAATCAAGAGGTAGACTAAAGTAACACCATCAGAAGATGGCATCTGGGAATAATAGCCATCAGTGAACAGGAAGCAAGGAAATTGTTATGTTTAATTGAGTATAGCGAATTCTGGTGGGAGGTGGAGAAAAGATGGTGGAGTAAAAGTAAAGACTAGTCCGAGTTTCCCCACCAAATCTCTCAAAAATAATAACTCTAAACAAATTCTAGAGCAGCAGAACCCACCAAAAGGTAGAATGAAACAATTTTTCAGACCAAGACAATTTAGGAGGTTGGCAGGAAAAGTCTGTCACAACAGGGTGGGAATGAAGCACAGTCCATCACAGGCCCATAGACTGGACTTCAGTCAACTGGGAGCAGGCCTCAGGGAGACTAAATCAGGGTCAGTAATGGCAGTTTCCAGACATCTCGACCCACAGATGTCAAAGAGCACTGAGAAGGTCAATGGGAAAAGTCTGTCTCACCTGGGTGAGAGCAGAACATAGTGCAGGCTATGCCAGCACAGACCAGGAACAGACCTTATGAATCACTGAATCAGCAGGGACAGAGGTTACTTCTGGAGCTCTTAGCCCATAAATAGTAAAGGGATTGGAAAACTGGTCAAAAGGAGATTATAGGGGCCCTCTTTACTAGCAATGAAGCAGTACTCTGCTGCCTTGCCCTTCTTTAAATCCAGATTGCAGTCTTACATGTCAATTCCATTATGAGGAAAAGCACACCAGAACTTGTAGCCACAGTGAAGCAGAGACCCTGATTATATTAATAAATAATATATGCATACAAAACAATTATATTATTACTAATATAATATTAAATTAATAAATATTAATTATAACTATGTATTATATAATTGTAGACTATTAAGAATAATGATGAGTAAGCAAAGGTGAAGAAACCCAACCACAGGTAGCTATTATATATACACATAATCTCTCCACACAGAGAGATATGGATTCATAATCAGAGGAAAATTAAAACTAAAAATTCACTTCTTTTTCAATGAGAAATATCAAATGGTTCCATTCACAAAAAGAGTTGCTGGAAGAATTTAAAAAAGGACTTCAAAAATAAAATATGAGATATCAAGGAAAATTATAAAAACATTAAGAGCAATCCAAGAAAATAAAGAAAATTATGAAAAGAAAGTCAAACAACTTGCAATAGAGAACCAAGAACTTAAGGAAGAAAATAATTCTTTGAAAACTAGAATTGGGCAAAGGGAAACTAATGACATTATAAGACATTAAGAAATAATAAAACAAAATCAAAAGATGAAAAAATAAGAGAGAATATAAAGTATCTCATCAGAAAAATTTAGAGGACAAATCAAGGAGAAACAATATAAGAATAGCTGACCTATCTAAAAATTATATTAACAAAAGAATTACATTATAAGAAGTTATCAAGTAAAAATTATTCCAAAGTTCAAGAACAAGAAGGCAATGTAAACATAGAAAAACTCCCAGCAATTACCATGTTGAAGAAATACTTTATTTCCCAGAGCAAAAGAGCTAGCATTAAAGTAAGGGGTAACTTACCCAGCAAAGTTAAGTATAAACCTGAATGGGGGTGGGAGAGAAGGGTATGTAACAAAATGAAAGACTTTTAGGTATTTGTGACAAAAATAGCAGAACTTAATGGAAAATTTGACATATAAGATCAAGGAGAAATAGAAGGTAAATATTAAAGACTATAAGGAACTCAATAAAGTCAAATTGTATGCTTCTTATATATGAACAAGTTATCAGTAGTCATGACTGTGATCATTATTTGAGTAGTTTGAAAGAAAGGATTGAGCTGAGTTGTGTGAGATGGGGCAATGTTAAAAAAATAAAACTGCATAGGGAGAGAGGAAAGGAGTAATTATATCATATAGATGAGGCATGAAAGGAAAAATTGATACAGAAGAAGCTAGTAGGGGGTAGAGTGGGTAGTGTTGGAATTTTACTCTCATCAGAATTATGTTAGAGTGAACAATATATATGTTTAGAAGGGTATAAAAGTCTTCTAAATTGAGAAAGAAACAAGAGGACAAGGCAATAGGGTGGGAGGAGAGAATGAAGAAGGGATTCTATTAAGAGGGGTGAGTAATTAAGGAATAAGAGGACAAGGTATTGGGCAGAATTAAGTAGAAGAGTGATAGAATAAATAGGGTGAGAAAGATAATGAGGAAATATAGGAAGGAAAAAATATACACCAAGTAATTAAAATTTAGAATATTGATGGGATGAATTTACTCATAAAACAGACATGGGTAGTTGATTAAAATTTTCAATTAATTGATTGCTTGCTTTCAAGAAAAATAATAAAATGAGATATACAAAGACAAAATAAAGAGCCTGAGTAGAGTTTATTATATAAAAAAGCAGAGGTGGTAATCATAATCTCAGACAAAATCAAATCTAAAATAGATTTAATCAAAAGAGAAAAATAAGAAAATTGCATCACCAATAGTATTAAATATTGTTTTAAGCTATTTAAACTAGTAGCCAGATAGTATAAAATATCTGAGGGGATACCTGCCAAAACAGACATAGTAATTATGAATATAAGCATACAAATTTTTTATTCAAATAAAGTCAGATTTAAATAATTGAAGTAATATTTATTGTTCATGGGTAGGTAAAATCAATATAATAAAAAGATAGTTTTATTTAATGAATCTATTTAATACTATTCCAATTAAACTACTCAAAGAAAATTGTCTTACTAATGTAGAAAAAAATAATAACAAAAATTCATTTGGAGGAACAAAAGATCAGGAACAAAAGATCAGGAATTTCAAAGAAAATGGGTGGAAAAGATGTAAAGGAAGATGATTCAGCAGTATAAAGTATATTATATAATTTTGATTATTTTAAATCAAAATTTTCTTGTATAAATAAAACCAATGTGGTCAGAAATAGAAGGCATGCAGAAAATTGGGAGGAAACTTTCATGGGCAATCAGATAGGATATAATTGTATTGAAATACTTCTGTGATGTAGAAAATAATAAGCTGAATAGTTCAGAAAAAAAATATCAAAAGACTTGAATCTCTGAAGGAAGATGTTATCCACATCCAGAGAAAGAGATGACAAGTGGAAATATGCATAGTTCAGTCTTACATATATGTTTATTAGTTTATATGTATCTATTTACAAATATCCATGTATACACACATTGAATTGTAGCCTTCTTTAGAACATGGTAGGGTAGTGAGGGGAAAAAATAAAGTAAAAAGGCACAGCAGATCACAAAAGGAAATCTACAAGAAAGCAAAGAAAATCTGGGTAGCTTTGAAAACAATGTGTATTCTTGCTGTTTAGCTGCTCAAGTCATAATGTATCATTTATTATATAGGTTTTCTCGAAATGGAAATTTACTTTTTATATCGAAACATTTCCTATGTTCTTTGTACATGGTAATACTTTTATTCTTTTCTCATTTTGTATTTAAGTATAAAACGAATTTTACAAATTTTACAAAATAAATCATTATTAGAAATGTAAATTAAAACACCTCTGAGCTAACATTTTATACCTATTATATTGACTAACATGATAGAAAAAATAATAAATGCATTTCTTTTGTGGTAGCAAATAATTGGAAATTGAGGGGATAGCTGTAAGTTGGGGAATAGCTGGCCATGTTATATTTGTGATGGAATACTACTGAGCTATAAGAAATGACAAGGGGAATGGGTTCAGAGAACCCTTAAAAAACTTATATGAATTGATATAAAGTGAAGTGAAAAAACCAGGAAAAATATATCTACTCTGATCAATACAATGATCCATGACAATTACAAAGTATTATTTGTAAAAAATGCTATCCACCTCCTGAGAGAGATGCTAAACTAAAAGTGCAAATTGAAGCTTATTTTTCAGGTGTTTTTTTCCTTTTTTTTTGCAACATGTCTAACAATGAAATATGTTTTGCATGACTTCACATTGTAAAATTTGTATCAAATTGCTTGCCTTCTCAATGAGTGAAAATTAGGCTAGAGTGTCTGGGGAGGGGAAGAGAATTGGGAGCTCAAAATAAAGAAATTAATTTAAAAAAGGAAATTCTATTGACCTTTGAAATCCTAACCAAATTATCATTTACTTTATGTATAGATCTCTCTGATCCATCAAATATGAATAATTCAAAAAACCCAACATTTAACAAGTAGCTGGTTTATCACTTTGTTGCTATTTCTCATGCAATAATTTTTTAAATTGAAATTTGTATTCTATATAGATTTCCCATGCCTTTAAGGAACTTTTTTTTGTTTTCTAATCATCCTTTATTACTTTTATTTTTACTGAGTATAGTTTTGTTTTACAGACCATCCCTTGATAGATAGCATTAATCATCAGTTATTTATATTAAATATATCTCTCTACAGAAAGTATCACTTCCTATAGTACTTTTCTGATCCTTCCAATACTTAGAATTCCTTAGGTTTTGAAACTACTTTAATTATACTTTGAATTTATTTATATAGGCAAATATAACCTACCTCCAGTCTTTTAGGGGAAAGTTTACATCATTTTTGTCTTTGTGTCTCTAACAATTACCATATTGTCTTGCACATAGAGTTTTTTTTTTAATGTTTCTTGAGTTGAATTTACTTCCTAATAGAAGTTTCTGTCATTTCATTTTCTCCTCTAGAGCTAAACACAGTAGGTCAGATCTTTCTTGTGTAATACAGAATCCTGTAAATCTTGCAAATATTATACTTTCTATGTAGGGATAATCTCTTTCTTCAATGAGCAAAAGAGGAAAGGGGGAATGATTCTTCTCTTTTCTTTCCCAATTCTTCCTTTATTTGATCTTCAAAGACTCTGACACAGGAGTTCTTAATTCTTTTATTTCAAGGATCCCTTTAAGAGTTCTGATGATGTCTATAAACATTTCTAGTCAACAAACATTCATGAAGTACCTACTAAATGACACAATGTGTGTCAAATTTTAAGCATTTAAAAAGAAGTAACAAAAAATCCAGTCCCTGTTTTCTTTTTCTTTTATTTTTTTTAAGAGGGAAAATGCTATGTTATGAACCACACTCAGTTCCCACAGTCCTCTCTCTGGTGTAGTTAACTCTCTTCATGACAAGATCATTGGAACTGTTCTGAATCATCTCATTGTTGAAGAGAGCCATGTCCATCATAATTGATCATCAATCATACAATCTTATGTACAATGATCTCTTGGTTCTGCTCATTTCACTTAGCATCAGTTTATTCAAGTCTTTCCAGGCCCCTCTGAAATCATCCTGCTGATCATTTGTTACAGAACAATAATATTCCATAACATTCATATACCACAACTTATTTAGCCATTCTCCATCTGATGGAGAATGGAAAACTGGAAATGGAGAATTGGAAACTAGTTTCCAGTTTCTTGCCACTACAAAAAGGGCTGACACAATTTTTTTTTTTGCACATGTGGGTCCCTTTCCCTTTTTTAAGATCTCTTTGGGATATAAGCCCAGTAGAAATACTGCTGGATCAAAGGTTTGTACCACAGTTTGGTAACTCTTTGGGCATAGTTCCAAATTGCTCTCCAGAATGGTTGAATCAATTCACAATTTCAGCAACAATGCATTAATGTCCCTGTTTTCCCACATTCCCTCCAACATTCGTCATTATCTTTTCCTGTCATTTTAGCCAATCTGAGAGGTGTGTAGTGGTATTTCAATTGTCTTAGTTTGCATTTCTTTGATCAACAATGATTTAGAGCATTTTTTCATATGACTAGAAATGGTTTCAATTTCTTCATCAGAAAATTGTCTGTTCATATCCTTTGATCATTTATCAATTGGAGAATGGCTTGAATTCCTATAAATTTGAATCAATTCTCTATGTATTTTTGAAATGAGGCCTTTATCGGAACCCTTGAATGTAAAATGTTTTCCCAGTTTCTTGCTTTCTTTCTAATCTTATCTGCATTAGTTTTGTTTATAAAAAAACCTTTTTAACTTAAAATAATCAAAATTATCTATTTTGTGATCAATAATGATTTCTAGTTCTCCTTTGTTCACAAATTCTTTCCTCCTTCATAAGTCCAAGAGGTAAATTATCCTATTTTTTTCTAATTTGCTTACTATCACTTTTTATGATCATGAATCCATTTTGACCTTATTTTGGTATACAGTGTTAGGTGTGGGTCAGTGCCTAATTTCTGCCATATTAGTTTCTAATTATCCCAGCAGTTTCTGTCAAATATGAGTTTTTATACCAAAAGCTGGGGTTTTGGGGTTTGTCAAACACTAGATTACTATATTATTAGATTTGTTCTGTGAACCTAACCTATTCTATTTCTTAGCCAGTACCAAATGGTTGTGATGACTGCTGCTTTCTAATATAGTTTTAGATCTGGCTAGCTTCATTTGCATTTTTTTCATTAATTCCCTCTTCAAGGAACTTTTAATGGCTTTGTGTGTGTGTGGGTCTTGGGCCTTGAACCTAATAGGCATTCAATGAAAAAGCACAGGAAACGTGGAGAAAATTCCTTTAAGAAATATTTAAATTGGAGTGTCTGTGTATGGTAGGGGAAGGGGTATATTAAATCTTTTTGTTTGAGACTTAGAAGACCTGTCTTCTAGATCCAGCCTTGCCCTTAAATGTCAATATTGTTCTTTCCTGACATAAAAAAGTTCTCAGTTTTAGCTTCTTAATCCTTTATTTCTCAAAGCTGCCAAGCCTCTGGCCTCATTGAGAATACTAAAGACATTTTAATTTTTTTTTCCTGAGGCAATTGGGGTTAAGTGACTTGGTCAAGAGCACACAGTTAGAAAATATTAAGTGTCTGAGGCCAGATTTGACCTCAGGTCCTCCTGACTTCAGGACTGATGCTCTATTCACTGTGCCACCTAGCTGCCCCAAATTTTATACTTTTTAACTACTTTGAAATGTTCATGAGGAACATAGGATGAAACCTCTGAGATATTTTTAATTTCTTTCTTTCTCCAACAATGTTCTCCATTTATACTAGGGGTTCGTAGTTTCTCATCATTTTTCTCCCCACCACTGAATGCCCAGGGCTCCCCTTTTTCTACTTAATCAGTCCCACAGTGCTCAGCCTAGGATCAAATTATCATACCTGATTAGAGCTGGAAAACACCCAAGACATCATCTCCCATTGCCTCCTTTTGCAGCAGCTAAAACTGAAGCTTTGATAATTGACAAGACTTGGTTAAGAAACTGCCGCAAATCCATGCTAGGACAAGACTGGATAATGGGTGCCTTCTCAGCCCAACACTTTTTCTTAGGTATATTCTTATTTCTTCTTGTATTTTTTTTTATTCTTAGGGAGAAAAGTGATCCAGGACCAGAATGGTTGAATAAATTCATAACTCCACCAACAATGCATTAGTGTTCTCGATTTTCTCATACCCTAATACTTGTTATCTTGTTCTTTTGTGTCATATTGACCAATCTGATGGCATAGTACCTCAGAGTTGCTTTAATTTGCATTTCTCTAATCAACAGTGATTTAGAGCATTTTTTCCCCTTATTATTGTAGATAGCTTTGATTATTATGTCTGAAAACTTCTAGTTCATATTTTTGACTATAAATTGGGGAATAACTTGTATTCTTACAAATTTTACTCAATTTCTTACATAGTTGAGAAATGAGATCTTTGTCAGAGAAATTTGCTTTAATTATTTTTAACACACAACTGCTATTTCTTTCTTTCTATACCTTTTTCTCCATAACTTGTCTTTCTGTCTGTCTGTCTCTCTCTGTGTGTCTGTCTTTGTCTGTTTCTCTATCTCTCTATATATCGCTATCTCACTGTTACAGAATTTCTCTACCTCTATTTTTCCCTGTCTCTCTCTCTCTCTTTCTTTCTCCTCAAAAGTGTTTTGCTTCTGATTACTACCTCATCCAATCCATCCTCTCTTCTATCATAACTCTCTTCTTTCATTTCCTTATAATCCATCTTTCCTGAAGGGTAATACAGATTTCTAAATCCAACTGAATGTGTATGTTATTTGCTTTGTGAAAAAAAAATACAATGAGAAAAGTGTTCATTTTTTAACCTTCCCCCTCCCCACTTTTTCCTCTCCACTGAAAAAATCTCTTTCACACCTCTTTCATGTGAGATAATTTACTCTCATTCTAACTCTACCTTTCATCTTCTCCTAGTTTATTCCTCTTCCTAACCCCTTAATTTTATTTTTTAAAGATAGAATCTCATTATATTTAACTTACACTTATGCCCTCTGTCAACATATACTTTTTTAAAACTGCCCTCATAATGTTAAAATTCTTAGGAATTACAAGTGTTGTCTTCCACAGTAGAAATGTAAATAGTTTAACCTTATTGAATCTCTTATGATTTCTCGTTTCTGTTTATGGTTTTATGCTTCTCTTAAGTCTTGGACTTGAAAATCAAAGTTTCTATTCAGTTCTGTTTTTTTTTATCAGTAATGCTTGAAAGTCTTCTATTTCATTGATCTTCATTTTGTCCCCTGGAAGATTATAGTCATTTTTGTTTGATAGATAATTTTTGGTTATAATATTAGTTCCTTTTTCCTCCAGAATATCATGTTCCAAATCCTCTAATCCTTTAATGTAGAAGCTGTTAAATCTTGTCTTATACTGATTGTGAGTCCATGATATTTGAATAATTTATTTTTGGCTTGATGCAATATTTCTTATTGACCTGAGAGCACTGAAACTTGGCTAAAATATTCTGGGAGTTTTTATTTTGGTATCTGTTTCAGGAAGTCACTGGTAGATTCTTTTAATATATTTATGAATATCTACTGAATTTCTATATTTATATTTGTATCTGGTTCTAGTACATTAGGAAAGTTTTCCTTGATAATTTCTTGATATTTCTTCTATTCATATGAAAAAATGTTCATTTTCAGATTATGACTTTCAATGAAATAGAAGACTTCTCCTGGATCTATTTTCCAAGTTACCATTTTTGCCATGAAATATTTCATATTTTCTTATATTTTTCATGACTTAATTTTGTTTTATTGTTTCTTGATGTTTCATGAGTTATTAACTTCTATTTATTCAATGTAATTTTAAAGGAATTTTTTTGTATATCATTTTTCATTTGCTATCCTCCAGATGGCAGGAAGTCTAATACGTGTTAATTATGTTAAAATACTTGACAAATCAAATATGTGTGTACATATTTATAAAGTTATCTTGCTGTACAAGAAAAATCAGATCTACAAGAAAAAAAATCTGAGAATGGAAACATAATTTAAGCAAAAATCAATAAAGAGCATGAAAATGCTGTGTTGTGGTCCACACTCAGATCCCACAGGCCTCTCCCTGTCTGTATGTGGCTTTTCTCTGTTAATCCTAAATTTTTCCCTTATCCTTAAATTTGACAGATAAACTATTTCATGCTTTCTTAATTTGCTTTTAGTGTAAACCTTTATGTGTAAATCCATGTGTTCATTCGGTCTTTATCTTGATATATGGTGTGAGATGTTGTTCTATACCTACTTTCTACCATATTATTTTCTCATTTTCCCAGTACTTTTCGTCAAATAATGAGTTTTTGTTTATATCTAACTTTTTCAGAATTGTATTCACCTCTTTAACTTCTTTCTTGTTTATTTTATTGGTTAAATTTATTTAGTTCTAATAGGGGAAAGCTGAGATTTTCCCAGAAAAATCATTTTATATCTACACTTTTATCTATAAATATCCATTCTAATTGCTTTTATAGTAACATGGTTCTTAAAAGTTACAAATATTATCCTGCCTTGTAAAAATATAAACAGGTTAATCTTATTGAATTTATTATATTTTCTCTCTCTCTTTTTACCTTTTATGTTTCCCTTGAGTTTTGTATTTGAAGGTCATATTTTATTTTTACTCATTTCTGTTCTTTTAATTAAGAATGCCTGAAAGCTCTCTATTTCATTAAATATCCATTTTTCTCCTGAAAAACCATATTGAATTTTACCAGATAGGTGATTCTTGGTTGTAATCCTAACTCCTGTGCCTTCTGGTATATAATATTCCAAGCCCTCTGGTTGTTTAATGTGGAAGCTGCAAAATCCCATGTAATGCTGACTATACCTCCACGGTATTTGAATAGTTTCTTTTTGGTTTTTTTTAATAGCACTTTCTTTTTTCATCTGTGAGCTCTGGAATTTGACTATTATGTTCCTGGGATTTTCATTTTGGGATGTCTTTCAAGTGATGGTCAATGGATTCTTTCCATCTCTATTTTGCCCTCTTGCTCTAATATATCAGGGTGATTTTCTTTGATAATTTTTTGGAAGAAGTTGTCTCTGCTTTTTTTTTTTGGATCATGCATTTCAGGTAATAATTTCAAAATTATCTCTCTTGGATCTATTTTCTAGGTCAACTGTTTTTCAGTAAGACATTTCATATTTTCTTCCATTTATTTCACTTTTTGATTGTATTTTATAGTTTCATTAACTTTTACTCACTCAATTCTAATTTTTAAGGAATTACTTTTTTCAGTGAGCTTTTCTACTTTTTCCAATTTTTAGTAATTTATATTCCTCAGTAAATTTTTAAATATCTTTTTTCATGCTATTAATTTTTATGATCATCTTGCATTATTCTCATTCCTTTTCCCAGTTTTTTTCTATTTCTCTAATTTGCATTTTAAAATGATTTAAATTCTTCCAGAAAGAAACCAAAATACATTTTTCTTTGAGGCATTACATGAAGCCATTGTGACACTGTTGTCCTCTTGTAAGTTTGTGTCTTGATCCTTCCTGTCATCATAGTAATTTTCTATAGTCTTTGTTTTTGTTCATTTTCTACCTTTTTTTGTGACTTGTTATTTTTAGTGAGAGTTGGCCTTTGGTTCTGCAGTGTCTTTCTGCTGGCAGCCCCTAGGAATGGGATCTTACTGTTCATCAACCCCAGGGCAAAAATGGTGTTTAGGCCTTGCTGGTAACTTGATTTGGAGTGGGCTGTGCTGTGCTGCACAGACTACTCATTTGCCTAAGGAGATGCTGATTTTCAGGAGCTTTGTAGCTGGATTGTTGGAGCCTTGCTGAAGTTCCTCTACTGTGAGGCAGACAGTTTTCCAGTGGTTGGGAGGGGAATTTGGGAGGACTTCAAAGGGTTCCTTCTTCACTCTGCCATCTTGGCACAGGAAATCACAATTCTGCTTTTTAAGGCATTTTTCTTTTCATTGAATTTTTGTGCTTCTTTCATACTTTGACCTACTGTGTTTTTCATGGTTTTATATCTTTCTGTATTTTTTTTTGTTTAGGGACACTTCATCAAGTTTTTTTACTTTTCTCCCCATGTTTTTCTTGTATCATTCTCATTTCTATTCCTTGTTTCCTTTAGCTTTCTAATTTTTAAAATATTTTATGAGCACTTTCAGAAATGTTTTTTGGGATTGAGATTATTTCTCATTTCTTTTGAGGCTTTGGATATAGCCATTTTGACTTTGTTGTCTTCTTTTAAATTTACTTTTTATACTTCTTGTAATCACGGTAACTTTTTTTTTTCTGTGAACTGGGTTTCTTTTGTTGGTTGCTTATTTTCCCTACCAAATTTTTTACCTTTAACTTTATGTTGGAGTTGAGTTTTGCTCCTTGGGCAGAGAGAGCCCTGTCCCAATGTCAGTTTTTTGATTGATATTTCCAGAGCTTCTGGAGTTAAGTAAGTTTTCAGTTCTTCCAACATGGTCTGATCTAATAAGATGTGTGGTCATTGTTATCTTTGCCTGTGTTCTATGTGAGTGACCACAATATTTTTAAATTCTTTTGAACTAAAATGAGAGTCTCTACTTTTTATGGCTACAGATTCTTGTGTGATAGTGCCTTTTCCTCACTTTGGGACTGAGAACAAGGATTTCAGGCCAGCTTCACATATTTGCAATGCAACAGAGTCCTGCCCCTAATATCAGCAAAGGAATCCCTGAAATTTCTTTCTGACTAGTTATATGACACCCTTGTTACCTGTGGGTAGAATGTTCTGAAACTATTGCTAATGTCTCAATTGTTCCCAAGGCCCAATGTTGGCCTGCACAGGGGCTTGCTTCTCCCTACTATCTTGCGGGGGTGGTGTCTCTGATGGACTCTGCTCCATTCTCATTAAATTTGACAGACTTTATCAGACTTCTAAGTTGTCTGGGGATGGAAATTGTCTCAAACCATCCTTTTGTGGGTTCTCACACCAGAATTTTTAGGTTATTTTAAAGGTGTTTGGAAGGGAATTTTGCAGAGCTCTGGGAAGTCCCTGCTTTCCCACTTCTCTCCCTCCCTGTCTTACATTTCACTCTTAAAAACAGTGAACTTGTGGAGAAATTTTGTCAAGTAACCTGGACACAGAAATGGCATAGTAGGTAGAGGACTAATCTGGAGTTAGAAAGACCCAAAAACAAATCTGGCCTTAGATTTTTGTGCAAATAAAATCAGATTGTAATAGTTGGAGAAATATTAGTTGTTCATGGATAGGCAAGACTAGCACAAAACATTGAAATTTTACCTAAAATAATGCATATATTGAATGAAATCCCAATTAAATTACCAATTTTTTATTGAATTAGAAAAAAATAACAAAATTCACTTGAAAGAACAAAAATCAAGAATATCAAAGAAACTAATGAAAAAATATAAAGGAAAGAGGTTTAGCAGTATCAGATCTTGAAGTATATTTTGAGGCAGTTATCAAAACTATCTGGTATTGATTCAGAAATAGAAAGGTAGATCAATGGAACAACAGCAGCAATAGAGTAATCTTGTATATGATAAATATAAAGAGTTAAGATTTTGGGATAGGAATTCATTATTTAGTTAAAAAAATGTTGGGAACCTGGGAAGCAATATCTTAAAGAGCAATATTTTAAACCATTTACCAAGATAAGGACAAAGTGTATACATAACCAAAATATAAACAGAAAAATAAGAAAATTTGAAGAACATGGAACATATTATTTATCAGACTTATGGATGGGTGAACAAATTATGAATAAATAAGAAAAGAGCAGATTGGAGTATAAAGTGGGTGATTTTGATGGCATTGAATTGAAAAGTTTTTGTACAAATAAAACAAATATAGCCAAGATCACAAGGAAAAGAAAAAAATAGGGGAAAATTATAGATAGTTTCTTAGATAAAGGTCTCACATTACAAATATATAAAGAACATTATCAATTCTACAATGAGTCATTAGCCATTTGACAAATGGCCAATGGATCTAAATGGGAAGTTTTCCAAGAAAGAAATCAAAACAATTTATAATCACATGAAAAAAATGCTTAAATCATTATTGATTGGAGAAATACAAATTAAAATAATCTTGAGGTGTCATTTTACATCTATCAGGATGACTAAAAGTATTGAAGGGGAAAGTGACAAATGTTGAAGGGGATATGGAAAAATTGGATCATTAATTCATTGATAGTGGAATTGTGAACTGATCTGAACATTTTGGAAAGCAATCTGGAATTATAACTAAAGAGTTATTAAACTGCCTATACCCTTTGACAACAATTCCACTACTAGATCTATTTCCAGAGATTATTAGAGAAAAAGGAAAGGAATTTATGTGTTCTGAAATATTTATGGTAGCTTTCCTTCCAGTGGCAAAAAATTGGAAATTTGGGGGATATCCATCAATTGAGGAATGGATGATCAATTTGTGATATATGATTGTGATGGAGTACTACTGTGTTAAAAGAAATGATGAACTTAGAAAATACATGGATAGATTTGCATGAATTAATGAATAGTGAAATGAGCAGAACCAAGAAAATATTACATACAGTAACAACAATATTATTTTAAGAAAAACTTTAAGCAAACAAGTCATTTTGATTATTACAAGTATCTAAATTACATAATAAAGGAAGACCTTATCTTCAACCAGAGAAAAACTGAGGAATGAAAGTGTATATAAAACAATTTATATGTGTACATATATGCAAACATACAAAAACAAATCACACATGAGTCGGGGGTGGGAAAGTTAAGAAAAAGATTACATTATAACTTTATAATATATTTTAAAAGGATAGCAAATTGTACATAATAGATTTGTAGTGTACAATTAACATTTTTCTTACACCATTATGGAATTGCTTGTCTTATTCCATAAATAATAAAATAAAATTTTAAAATAGATACATGAGGTATATAGGAAGTCTTAATAATAAAGCAATGTATGATGGAGAAGAAAAATAAATTCTGGTATTCTCAAAATGCAGATAATGTAACCATACTATTAGGACCCATTTTATCAGCAATAGGAACCCTTGTATTATAATAGGACTTTCCTTGCATAACATGCAAATAGTGCATAGCTCAAATTAGATTTTTCAAAATAGCAGTTGAATGTGTGGCATTCATTCAACTTATCTTTTCTGCTTGTCATAAAACATGATTTTATAACTCAAGGCTCTAAAAAAATAAATAAAAATAAGTTTGCCTTTGCTAGTTGTGTGACCTTGGCCAAGTTACTTAATCTGTTTGCCTCAGTTTCCTCATTTTAAAATGAAGATAACAACATTCATTTCCTCAGATTGTTGTGACAATCAAATAGGATAATATTTTTAAAGTGCTTAGCAGTGCCTGGAAAATAGTAGAGACCATATAAATATTATTATTATTATTAATTTGGTGTGTGTGTATGTGTGTGTGTGTGAAGTAAAGTTTCTATGCATATGTATTTGCTTTGGAATGAGACTTGAATTCTTTCATAAGTCCATTTATGGGCTCCAAAAAGAGATGTCAATCACTTTGGGAGTTTGGTTTCTTTGTAATTGCTCAGATTTTCAGATCTGTACCTAGTCATGCTGTCTTCCTCCCTTCAGTGGTAGAAGACTATGAAGATTTTTACCTTTTTTTGTAGTCACTTGAGAATTTTAATGGGGAGCTTGAAATGAAGCAACTTGAGTAGTATTTTTCATTTCTTCCCTTCTATGAAATCTAATTATCTTGGAGGAGATAGAGAAGGGAGCAGAACTTCCGGATGAAGGCACTAGTTTCTACTATTTAGTTCCTCAGGTCACAAAGATCTGTTCCCACATTTTCCCTGATTCAGGAATCCAAATTAGCCCCTGAGGAAGAAAGAGGCAAAACTTTAATTACCACCAGGGACTTTTCTGGGGCTGGGAGGAAGTCTTAATGATTAACTGTGGAGATGTACTATGGGGACATGGATATCTCATCATTTTTCTCTCCAACTCCAAATTCCCAGGGCTCTTTGTTCTCTACTTAATCAGTCCCATAGAGCTCAGTCTAGGAGTCTAACAATGTAATTGATTAGTACTGGAAGGTACCCTAGAAATCATGTAGTATGTCCCAAACTGACTTTATGGAGATGAAAACTAAGACCTAGAAAAGGGAATGATACCCCAAATATGAAGGATTAGAACCTCTGTATGTTGATTCTGTATCCAGTGTTCTTTCTATTTTACTACCCAATTTATTTCTCTTAATTTCCTAGACCCCAGGGAATAGGGGTGAACTAGATTATAAGGAGCCATATTTGGAAGGCATGACTCTGTTGCTGTTCTAGGGGATAGTGATTGGGTTCTCTGAGGACAAGAAAACTTAGGATAACAGTTTGGGTATCCTGGGAAAAAAGGATTCCCAAGAGCAGCCCATGTGCACAGAAAGAGCAAGCCTGCTAGATGGAGATTTCTCTAAAAGTAGAGAGTACAGACTCACTATTTGTTCCACTCATCTCCTGTATCATGGGAGGATTATATAAATCTTCCTTTCCTCAAGAGTGAATTATCATGAACTACAGAGAGACTATATGAGACATCTCTTTGTAAAAGGGTAGGGCAGGACAATGAGTGAGGTGAGTACCTGTGCTGAGGATAGAAGTAAAGACTATTGGGTCTAGGCTGGACTGTGATCTACAAAGAGAGCTAATAGAGTCATAAATAAAGATCTGCAAAGAGCCTTAAGAGTCAACTAGTCTGATGTTTTCATTGCAATTTCATTGTACAGGTGAGGAAACTGTAGTTGAGAGATGAGGCAATTTTCCCAGGTAACATAGATAGTGAAAGGAGATCTATTTTTCAAATCCAGGTTCTTTTATTCTAATTCTAATAGTCTGTAAATACAGTCCTTCCAGAGAAATATTTGGAGATCCAGGTAAAGAACAGCAGTCACAGTGGAAGGAGGAAGAGTTATTCTATTCTATAAAGGAGATTGGTAGTAATCTTATTTTCCCAAATGAAAAATGAGAGGTTTGGACTAGGTGACCCTTTCAGTTCTGATCTATGATTAACAGAATAATTAGCAGCACTTTGACTCTAGATAAATTACTTTCCCTTTATGACTTTCAATTTTCTCAGCCATACAATGAAGGTGTTAGAGGTGTAAATAGTAGAGTTTGATAGCCTTGTAATCTTGGCCAAATATCCTGATTCTTTATCCCATGACACAGATCTATATATGGAAAGGAATTTGGGAAGCACTTACATTTAATTTTCACTTCCCCCACCCCCTTAGGAGTTCTGCCTTCTACCACACTCATTACCTAGTTTCCCTGATGATACTCTTCCAGACTATTTGAATATTTTCATTGATGAGGAGCTCATTCTCATGGGGTGGTTCCTTTTCATTATGAAACAACTCAATTTACTAGAGCAAATATTTCAATACAAGGAACCAAAAAATCCCTCACTCTAACTTTGGTCCTATTTCTGCCTTCTGGAGCTAAAATGGAGAATATTGCAATCTATCTTCAGATACTTAAAAAGATAAGACTAATTAATTCATGTGATCTACAAAAGTGGTGACAATAGTCACATGGACAAAATGGCCAGTATCATTTACTGTTTAATATTTTAGGAAAGGTGTCATGACCAAGAAGGTCTTTAGGTTTTGCTCCCAGAGTTATATATCTTATTTTTCCAATTTTTCAGTGAAATTTGACCCGTCCAGCAGGTCATCAACGTGGGTCAGCGAGCAGGACATAAGCCGGGGGAGCAGAGCTCGTAAGGCCGAATGGCCTGGGGAGACACAGAGGTCTGGGGACAGGATCGCAGAGAGGAAGGAGACAACTCTAGGTTACGGTAGATTATGTCTCAAGTTTATTGAGTTTGCACAGAGTATATATAGGCAGATAACCACAATGCAGTAACAGCACATTGAGCAAGAAGACAGATGGGGTGTGACACTTTGAAATGAGGGGTCGGGGTCAGGTGTCAAAGGTTAGGGGCCCCAAGGGTGGAGTAGAACAATGATATCTTGTGGTTTCCTGAGGCGTGTCGTTCTGCATGCCTATGCTGGAATATGCAGTGGTTATTCTTAGATATTCAGATATTTGTGTCAGGGTGGGGAGGGGGAAGGTGAAAAGGGTCATGGTGTTAAGGTTCAGTCTTTGGCAAGGGGGGAAGGGGGAAGGTTAGAAGGGTCATGGTTTTAAGGTTCAGTCTCTGGCAGAAATTTATATTGACCAGAATGGAAACCATTTCTCATAGACTCATCTCAGTGACAAGTACATTAAAATACCAGCTCCAGACTGGTAAAGTTAGAAGGGTCCATTTGGGAAGAAAAAATGGTATACCATATACATAGGAAGCGAAAGAGTGAGAAGAGGGGGAGAAGTCATAGAATGATCCAAAGACAACAAAGCAGCTTGAGGGGAAGATGCTGTGCTTTACTAAAAAGACCAATGGATTTGAAGGCAAATTATGTGTATGCTTTCCTGGTACATCATTTTAGGTGTGTGACTTTGACCAAGATATCACTAAGCCCAAGGTACAAATTAAAAAGCTAATATTTTTATGATCCATTTTACATGTTTGTTGTTAGGAAGGAAAAGTGTAGTTGATGCAGTGTAAACTTGAAATAAAGAAGACCAGTGTTCAAGTGCTACTTCATATGTTTACTAACTATGTGACCTTTGGCAAATCATATAACCATTCTGGGCTTTAGTTTCTTTAGTTGCAAAATGAGGAAGTTGGACTTAGCTCTAAATCTATGATCCTATGAATGTGCTTTTATAACATTCACAATATGTCCTATTGTAATTATCAATGAACATCATAGAAATAAGAATTTTAGGGGTATGTGAGGTCTATATAAATTTATAGTTTTAGATGATAGCCAAAACCCTTAAAACAATCCCATGCTTCACTGAGAGTGTCATAATGTCCAGAATGAGGGAGACAATAATCTCCCAGTAGCCAATAGCAAAAAATATTTATTTGTAGTATTGTGTTTCATTCTGAGTTACACATTTTACAAAAGCTATTGACAAGCTTACATACACTCAGAAACTTGTAATCAGTTCAGTCAAAGAACTCAAAAGGTTGGTTGATATATAACCTATGTCAAATTGCTCACTCTCACAGGGAGGGGTGAGGTGAGGGAGGAAGAAAGAAAATTGGAACTCAAAACTCTTAAAAATGAATATCAAAAATTGTCTTTACATGTAAGTGGGAGAAAAATAAAATACTATTTTTAAAAGAGAGATTGGTTGAAGGAATTTGATTGATTCATCTGGGGAAAAAAGGTGATATAGGGAGGAAATAATGGTCATTTGTTGTTTGTTGCTATTCAATTATTTCCAACTCTGTGACCGTGTTTGGGGGTTTTCTTGACAAAGGTACGGAAGTGATTTACCATTAAATTTTCTTCTTCAGTTCATTTTATGATTGAGGAAATTAAGACAAACTAGGTTATGTGACTTTTCAAGGGTTCTTGTTGCCCAGGAAGAACATGAAAAATGTTTATGAATATATGAAAAGTTGTTATGGGAAAAAAGACTAGATTTGTTATGACTGACCTTAGTAGTAGAACTATAGCAATGATTTGATGGAACATTTTTTTCCACAGAAGAAGAACTTATTAACAATTGAAAGTATTCAAAAGTAAAATGAGCTGCATCAGGTAATAAGGGGTTTCCATTCACTAGAAATTTAAAGTAGAAGCTGAATGACTTGTTGAAACTTATAAAAGCAACTATTTAAAAACAGGTTCACTTGGCTTAAGATGCCTTGATTCTTAGAGCTGTTGAATCAATTTATATAAGGACAAGGGATTTGATTGTGTTGCATCTTTTCTCCATTGGATTAGTAGACTACTTTGCACAGAGTAGGTCACATCTCTCAGTCACTCTCTTATCACTGCTATTTCTATATAATTTCTATGCAAGCAATGTCATATAGTAATTAGATAGAGTGCTGGGCCTAGAGTCAAGAAGACTGGAGTTTTAGTTCTCCCTCAAACATTTACCAGTTTTTTAATCCTGAGAAAATCATTGAACCTAATTTTTCATCTGTAAAATGGATATAATAATAACACTTAACTTAAAGGGCCATGGTGAGGATCAAAACTGACAATATTTCTAAAATGCTCTGGAAACCCTAAGGTGCTACATTAATGTTAGTTCTTATCTGCCCTTTACTCTCCATTCTCATTGTCACCATAATGTTTCATGAGTTTATGTCTCACCGTTGTATTATTGTTAGACTCTTCTGCCTGATCTCTCTGTCTCTAATTTTTTCCTTCAAAATTTTCTGGGAAAAGTATATATCATTTGTACCAGCAGTTGCTCAGGAAAGTGTAATGGAATAGGAAACACTTCAATTGAGCCATGATAGCAACATGAAAGAAACTGATGTCTCATCTGGCCTCGTCTACATTGTATGTATAAAATTGAGTTTTTGAACCCAAGTATATGAGTTTATATTCATCACTGATGTATTTCATCTTAATGAAATTAGGATCCAAGGGGATTTGAATTGATTGGGATATTGGGCTGAATCTGTCATCCATTAGGTTATTTTTCTCTCCTTTTTTTTTTATCATGTACAAGTTTGGAAAAAAAAAATCCATGCCTTATTAAAGTAGTTGAGAAAATGTTAAACATTGTAGGGTTTAATATAGAACCCCAAGGTACTTCATTAGAGATATCTTTCCAAGTTAATTTGGAACTATTATTGATATACTTTTTAATAGTATTTCATTTTTCCAAATACATGCAAAGTTTTTAACATTCACCTTTGCAAAACCTTTTCTCCTCTCTCCCTCCCATCCCACTCTCCAAGACAGAAGGCAATCTTATATAGGCTAAACATGTGAAATTCTTCAAAACAGTTTTCTATATATGTCATGTTGCTCAAAAAATTAGATCAAAAGAGGATAAACATGAGAAAAAACAAGCAAACAGCAACAACAAAAAGGTGAATATGTGCTTTGTTCTAATTCATTCTCCATAGTTCTCTTTCTGGATGTGAATGGCACTTTCCATCATGAATTTATTTGAATTATCTTCAATTATTGTTGAATTCAATTCAATTCAATTCAACAATTCAATCATTGTTGGAAAGAGTCAAGTCAACCACAGTTAATAATCACATAATCTTCTTGTTACTGTGCGCAATGTTTTCTTGATTCTGCTCAGTTCACTTAACATTAATTATTGTATTTTTTCCAGGCTTTTGTGAAATCAACTTGCTTATCATCTTCATAAAACAATAATATTCTATTCTATTCATATACCATAACTTATACAGTCATTTCCCACTGATGTGAATCAACTCAATTTCCAGTTCTTTGCCACTACAAAAAAGGCTGATGCAAACTTTTTTATATGTATGGGTCCCTTTTTCTCTCTCATGATCTCTTTGAGATATAGACCCAGTGGACACACTACTGCATCAAAAGATATGCACAGTTTTATAGCCCTTTGGACATAGTGATTGCATCTTTTTGAGATTGATCTTGTAATCAATGCCAAATGTATCTAATCATTCCATCTTCTAGCTTTTTTGGTATCTCTTTCCAAAAGAATCTGATTAAAGAACTTCTTGCTAAAGTCTAGGTACTAAAACTCACTTCTCCAAAATTTCCCTGTTCAGATTACTGCATCTTTGAAAAATGGAAATAAGATTAGATTGTCAGAAACTGTTATTGTTAAAGTAGTCTTGGCTCTTGTTTTCTTCTCTACTTTTTTATATGTTAGCTAATCAACTCTTTAATAATTCAGTTAAGAATATTGTCAAGAACCAAAGGCAAATTTACCAGTCTATGATTTGAAGATTTAATTCTCTCCTTTTTTTGTATTTGGTATATTTGTTCTTCTCCAATCCTATAATATCTCTTTTGTGCTCCATGGTTCTTTAGATTTAATTAATGATGGATCAGTAATCCCTTTTTCCAATCCACTTAATATCTAAGAAATTAATTCATGTGGACCAAGTAACTTAATTTTATTAAAGGTGGCAAAATTCTCTTAAATATTTTTCTTATTTTTTATTTCTCCTTTGTATTAGATATTTTTTGCTCTTCTTTCTAATCCAGGGACTATTCTACTTGACAGAGGAAAGGGAAGCAAAATGAAAATTCAGCACAGTACCATAGTCTCCTCTCAAGGGCTAGGGCAGTGATAAAACGGTCTAAAAAATTCCTTTTCCTTCATCATCTTAAACTCCCAAATAAAATAAAGTCTTGGACATGTCTATGAGCCGTATTCTCTGAAGTTTAATTTGATGTTATAAATGATAAATTCCTTGAGGTAAAACGTAAAAAACTTAAATATATATATATATATATATATATTTGTGTAAATATCACTGAAGACAGTAACTTGGAAATAGAACATTAGAAATGTTTATTTCAACAGTAAATTATTGAAATCACTGAAATAAAATCCCTTATAAAAAAGTTTTAGAGGAAATGAATAGTGAAATTGTGTAAGTGATGGTCAGTGTTTATAGCCTGACTTTAGAAATGGAAAACTAAGGAATTATAAATTAAATATTCATTAGAAGGATTGAAGAGAGGATCCTGGAAACTATAACCTAAGGATCGCTCTTTTGTGAGTGACATTTTTCCTGTAGCTCTAGTTAATTAATCAGATCATGGTTCAGAAATTCTTTCCCTTTTGGATTTATCCTCGGTATGTTCTGTACCATGTCAGTTTCCAGGAATAAATAGAAAAAACAAATAAACAAGCGAATAAAACATGGTAAGCCAGAAAAGTCAGTGAGGGTCTTTATTACACATGGGGATTTTGCTTATCTTGATTGCATTGCAACATAGGCAAATAAAGAAGAAAAGGAAATATGGCAATCATGATAAGCAAAATCTCCATGTTTCCTATTATCTCACATTATCCAGTTAGTATACATCTCAGATAGAAGAATTTATGTCAATTATTCAGGAGCTTCAGAAAGCCTATTACATCCTCTACTCATGTCATTAACAAGATAACTTCATATTTAAGTCACAGTAAATCATCTCAGTTTCAAAGTATAATGTACATATCAATGCTTAGTAAGTTGCATTATTATCATCAAGAAAAAAACTAGAATTTATATGGAGCTTTTAGTTTTGTAATGTACTTAAACATTATTTCGGTAGTTCTTATAATAGCCTTGGGAGGTGGGTACTTTTATTTTCCTCATTTTATAGATGAAGAAATTGAGGGTGAAAGAATTTTAATTTCCCAGGGTCACATAAATAGTTCGTGTCTGAGGCAGGATTTGAACTCAGATCTTCCTGATCCTCAGTGTAGAATTCTATCTTCTGTGTCACCTAGCTTCCTCAGCATTAGAATTTCTTGCAACTAAGTACCATTGAATACAGGAAACATTCATTGAACATAACAATAGCATGTGACAAAAGTAACTATATTAGACTAAGAAACCAAATCAGATGCAATATTTAACACACGAGCATATTTGCTTTAGAAAGCTAGACTCAGACAGGAAGACCTGAGTTCAAATCCTGCCTCTGAAACATACTGCCTGAGTGGTGGTTTTTTTTTTTTTTTTTTTTACTTCATGGACTATTTTCAGGAGAGTTTACCATGTTGGTCAATGAGTGCCTGGATAGCTACATTGATCTTTTTTACATAACTCTACTTTTCTTTCCAACTTAACATTATTTCTCTAGGCACTATTGACTTTTGTGACTTTATCTATAGGAAAGAAGTCTACTCAATGATGTTACAATTACACTCCAACCACACATCATTACCTCCTTCCACCTTCTTCCTTATGGGTATCCCAGGACTTGAGAAGACTCACCTTTGGCTTGCAGCCCTCCTCAGTACCATGTATATTATGGTCCTTGTGGGGAACAGCCTCATCATGACTGTGATCTGGATGGACCCTGCATTACATGAGCCTATGTATTATTTCCTATGTGTCTTGGCTGGTGTGGACATCATCATGGCAACATCTGTGGCCCCAAAGATGCTGAGTATCTTCTGGTCAGGCAATGGTACCATTGGCTTCACTGCCTGCTTCACCCAGATGTATATTGTTCATACAGCCACAGCCCTGGAGTCAGGGCTTCTGCTAGCCATGGCTTTTGACCGTTATGTAGCCATTTGCAAACCCTTGCACTATAATACCATCCTTACACCACAGAAAATTCTGGGCATCAATGTAGCAATTGTGGTAAGAGCTACCATTGCTTTGATCCCATTGAGTTGGATGGTGAGCCATCTACCATATTGTAGCTCACGTGCAGTCCCTCATTCCTATTGTGAGCACATGGCTGTGGCCAATTTGGCATGTGTTGACCACACAATTAGTAATCTCTATGCATTGATAGGATCCTCTGTTGTAGTAGGCATTGATGTGACATTCATTACTGCCTCCTACAGTCTAATTCTTCAAGCAGTATTCAATCTTTCCTCTAAGAATGCAAGGCAGAAGGCTCTTAGTACATGCGGTTCCCATGTAGGGGTCATGGCATTATTCTATCTACCTGGGTTGATATCTGTCTATGTGGATTGGTGGGGTCAGGATATGGTTCCTGTGCATACTCAGGTTCTGCTAGCTGACTTATACCTTATCATTCCACCCACTCTGAATCCCCTCATCTATGGTTTGAGGTCTAAGAAGATATGGCAGGGAGTATGGAACACAATGGTCACCACCCTCCCGTGTCATCACTCTGTGAACTCTCATAAGAAAAGAAGACCTAAACAAGTGTTTGTGATGGGAGACACAACATCTACATGTGAGATTTGATCTTTGGGTAAGGTGAAATATTGAAATTATTTCATTTCTTATAGAAACATTAATTATCACTAGGTTTGGACTGGTTTGACAGAGGTAGGATGTGTAGTCATTGTGGTTTCAACTCACACAGAGATTATTGTACTTTGTTCTTCATTATTGAAGATGACTAATGGCATCAGAAGAGGGATGTCTTGACCAAAGAGTTAGCTGGATTTAAGTGAGGTGAAGCTGTTCAAAGTCATCAGACCCATTCTCTTATCCAAAATTATCTGAGTTCAGTGGCAAGGAATAGATCAGGATGACTGGGGATGACCCTAGATGCAATGGACTTTTTAAACTAAGTCTTTATCGCTAGGGTTCAAAAACAGAACAGAAATCTCTGTTCTCAAGGAGGTAACACTTTTATGTAATGAGAAACTGGGATTGATCAATGAGCCTAATCTTTATGAGTATGATTAATCTGTTCTGGTGACATCACCCTGCATGAGCCTCAGAGCAAGCATAGATACTGTTTCTGATCTCCTCATGGAAAAGAGAAGGAGCTTTTTGTTTGTGTGCTGAGCCAATACTGAGTATACAATTTTCATTAAGAACTCTTTCCTCTCTAGCTGCATTTGGATGAGGTGTGCTGTAAGCTTCTGAATTAGGAGAGAGGCCTTGGGCTTTTATCATTACTCTAATATTGCCTCAGTGTAACCTCTGTGCCCATATCCCTGTGGTTTCTGTTTGTTTTATCCATTTAAAAATTCTTAGATGAAGTATTGGACTAAGCTGTAGTTTGAGGAGACTTTAAAATTGAGAAAATAATCTGTTAGGTATGTGTAAACCAGAATCCATGTCAGATTTAACATAAAGCTTAGTAGGGTAAGGATTAAAGCCCCAAGTGACCTGATTCACACAGCATTAAAGTAGCTTAAAAGTTGCTGAGAGGAATCAGAGACTCTTCCATCTCCTCCAACACATTTGAAAATACTGTGAATATTACATAGAAAGTGTTATGAAGTTCAGTTCATTTTCTCCAATAACTAAAGTTTTATGGGGGGAAATGTTTCCCCTCTAATGTTGGGGGAAAATGTTTGTATACTTCTGTTCTTCCTATATGTTTTCAGTAAATATTTCTTCCTAAAAACAAATTGATGTTAATTGATTATATGAAACTGAGATGCTAATCACTACCACCTGATATTGGGGAAAATATTGGAATTAAGACTTGTCATTAGAGAAGAATTACTCAACCCTGTCACCTAGCCCTGCCAAGGAACTGACTAGCCAGGTAAAGTGGAAATTGGGATAAGGATACCAATAACTCATAAAGGATATAATTGCTTCCCATGTAGGATAGTTTTTGCCATGAAAGGATGAAATCATAGGAATGTCAAATGGAGATGCAAAGCAATGGAAGCCTTTTTTTGGAGGAAAAGGTAAAAAACCAGGGTCAGAGTAGGGCTACTCAGATTTAGTGAGCTAACATAAATTATGGACTCAGAATAGGAGAAACAACTGATACAGTGCATATCAGGAGTCATGAACAATGTCTTGAAAATTCAATATGTTTAGATGACTATAGCTGGTTTGGTTTAGTAAGTTCACCATTTAGCATGACCTCAGTTTGTAGTTTTTGCTGGAAGAATACAATGGCAGCAGTAGAAGCCTTGTATTCCTTGGAAAGCAAATGAAATAGTTGGAAGCCTCCTTTTTATCTTGGAATCCTGTTAATCTTCTACAGTGTCATTTGATTGGGCAAATACCATGGAAGGTTTTTTTTTTTCAATTATCACTTTTTAACCGGTTAGGTAGAGGAAAAATATCTTTAAAACAATTGACATGTGTTCTATCTCAGGTTTTATTTTATATTTGTAAAGACAAACTTTGTTTTTAAGTAGACTATTCAATGGTATTAATTTAGTGCTATGCTAAAAATCTTGGGCCAATATTGTGGAAAAGTAAAAAAGCTAGGTCCTGACATGACTCTGAGATGAGACTATTGTTTTTGAGAACTGACATCTTGTTTTCAGTTTTCTCTAGCCGGGAAAAGGTCCTCCTTTCCACAGCAGTAAATTAATAAAGTTTAGATCCAGCCACATGAAGTTTCATCCACTTTGCTTTTCTAATGTGAATATCTGGCTGATCACTTTCACACTGTGATGCATTGTATTGATGAATCATTGCAGTTAACTTCATACTAACTGTAATGTGCCAGGACTGATAGCAAACTTTCTTAATTCTTTTTCATCAAAAACAGAATTTTCACTTCTTTCCATCTTATCCAAGAGCTCTCCCTAACATTTACAAGTGGTAAATTGGTGCCTTTGAATGAGATAAAATAAGAAAGAGGCCTTTATTATATTGTCAATCATATATGGAGGATTTATAAGAAAAGATGCTAGAAGCAAGATTTCAACTAAAGGAGAAGTTATTGAGTAGTTGAGTAATAGTTAGTGTATAGAGGGAATGACCATATACCAATGAAATAATAGGATCCCCAAAGACATTTAAGTTTAAAGAAATATCACCTTTTAAAAATATGTTAAATATCAGATTGTAAAACCATATCATTGTATAAAGACCAGTTGTATTGCAATTTTAAGCTAGTGAATGGGAAATTCATTAAGTATGTTACTGGAAAAGCTTTTGTTGAAAAAGTGCAGTTATAGAGATTGCATTTATGGATATGTTAATACTGACTATAAACTACCTTTCTTTTTTCTCTCCTCAGCTCTGTTCCAAAGAGAGGAAGAAAACTTAGGGAGAAAAATATACCTGCTTCTTAGAACTTGTGAGATTGGTCAGGATATGCCCTTTCCTTGCCTTGCAGAAGGAAAGTACCAATGAGTGCTGGGAAAGCTGAAGACGGTGAACCCTTCAAGGGAAAGGAGCTGAAACTTTGTTCCTGATGTTAGACTTTAAACAGCCTCTCTGAAGATGATGGAAGTGCTCAGTACAATAAAGACAAGTGAGCTTGACTCATCAGATGAGCCAGTTGAAAATAAATAACACTACATTTCAGGTATCATAGCTACATTTATTCTTTGTAAATTGTTCTGTTTCTAGGTTTATGTTCTTTCCCACATTGTACATTTAAAGATGTTTGGAGAAGTCTCTAAAAGGACATAGAAAAACTGAAGAAGTATGGTATATAGAAAATATATTTGTAATCTGTACCAGAAGAGAGATTTCAAAATATCAGTCATCAAATCTCTGAGACTTCTATTTTAGCAGCATAGTATCATCATTCAATAGCATCCCATCTGAGATGAACAAACATACACTGATGCTGTGGAATTCTGCAGGGGTTTGCAGTATGTTTTGAAAATAACCAGAAAGACTTAATGCATTTTATGGAGGACTTGTCTTGCAATCAGCTTGCCTCCTATTAAACTTATCTGATACTGTATCCACCACAGCAGACAATTTAGAGCCTTCAAGATTTCAGAGGATATGGGGCCATAAAACCACAAAACAACATAATTATCTTTATGACTTCAGAGTATCATCATTCAATAGCATCCCATCCGAGATGAACATACATACACTGATGCTGTGGAATCCTGCAGGGGTTTGCAGTATGTTTTGAAAATAACCAGAAAGACTTAATGCATTTTATGGAGGACTTGTCTTGCAATCAGCTTGCCTCCTATTAAACTTATCTGATACTGTATCCACCACAGCAGACAATTTAGAGCCTTCAAGATTTCAGAGGACATGGGGCCATAAAACCACAAAACAACATAATTATCTTTATGACTTCAGAGACAAATTGGCTGCACATCTGTTAACAAGAGACTTGATATCAAGATCTGCATTTAGATAAAGAACAATTTACTACATTTAAATGAGATCCTTTCTGAAATTTTATACAGTCACTAGAAACTGTTACTAGTATAACCACTTCAAATGAAAATATGCCTATACAGATACATTCCTAAATTTTTTGACAGTTTACACTTGGTGTTCTTATGGGGATATTAGATACATAAAATATTCTTCCTATAATTGGACTCCTTGTCTATTTTATATGATACTGTATTGTATGATTGAATTTAGCATCATTTAGATATTTGTCATAACCCCTTTGTAGTTTAATTAGTAAGAAGAATAGAAACTATCCTAGTAGTTTCAACCCATGATTGAGGGTGAGAAGATTAAATTACTCTGGATATCTTGGTTCTTCATTTTTATTGATCCTCGTTTACTTGTATTTAATAGTCTACATTCTAACTGTTACATAATTCATTTTGTTTTCCTCCCTATGTTCTGCCCCATGTGTATGAATATCGGTTTTCTTTAAAGATCTTAACTCTAATTGTTTATTTCTTGATTTTACCCAACCTCACTAGAATTATATGCATTAAGACTCAAATTAAGAAAAGCTAACCTAAGTTAACATCCTTCTCAAACAAATTTATTAAAAAGATATCCTGTTTTAAATTGTATTCCCAAGTGTAATCAAAACTTTATATGAACTTTAGACAAAGAAGACAACAATATTCAAGATTACTTAGTTTTAATTGGCTGTAGGCAGTATACTGTATAGGATACTGACATGTCTCCAAAGTATTAGTTTCAATGACTTTAATCTTGAGAAAGTTCAAAGGAAAACTGTCTTTCATATAGCCCAACAACTAAAATAAATCTTGCTATTGGAATAATTACAGTACTTTAAAGAAGTGCTTCAAAATTATTATCACTTTTCAAGAATAGTAAACCACAAAATCTGTTTCATGATATGAAACTCATTACATTAATATTTATTTTAGTTAATGAGAAAGTTATCTCATAGTAGTACTTGGGAGCATATAAAAATTATGTAATAATTTCCATCCAAATAAGTCTTAGGAATTTAAATTACCATCTTTTATCACAAATGCCAATATACCTTGCCAAAAGCAAGTGCATTTTTGAATAGTGAAAATTCAGGATTAATGAAATAGCACAGACATTGCATGAGAAATCACATTATGCAATTTGAATAAAAGTACAAGCTAAATAAACTTTCTAACATCAAACAGTTTTGAATCCTGATTTTGCAATTATGCTGTACAAATTTTTGCTGGAAATAATGTTTATGGAAATGCTGGTGGAAAGATTAGAGATACCACAAAAATTTATTTATATTTTGATAAATTTCTTGACATAAAATGTCCAAATCAACTAAAAATAGGATTTTCTACTTAATACTAAATTTTCTAGGTACACTCTTTTTTTTTTAGAAAATTTTATTTCCCCCTAAATACATGTAAAAACAATATTTAACATTTGATTTTAAGATTTTGAGTTCAAGATTCTCTCCCCCCCCACCACCCCTCATTAAGAATGCAAACAATTCAGTTTGAGTTATATGGGTACAGTCATACAAAATATTTCTTTAATAGTCATGTTGTAAAAAAACACAAATCCCTCCAAAATCCCTCAAAAAAAGTAAAAAAAAAATTCTTCAATCTGCATTTAGACACTACTGGTTCTTTCTCTGAATATGTATAACAATTTTCAACATAATATCTTCAGAGTTTTCTTCAATCATTGTATTGCTGATAATAGTTATGTCATTCACAGATGATCATCTTACAATATTGATGTTACTTTGAACACAGTCAATTTCACCTTTCATCAGCTTATGGAAATCTTTCCAGGTTTTTCCAAGAGCATCAGGTTCATAATTTTTATAGCATAGTAGTATTCCATCATAATCACACTCTACAATATATTAAGCCATCCCTAATTTATGGCTTTCCCTTCAATTTCCAATTCTTTGTCCAGAAAAGAGTTGTATAATTTTTTTTTTTGGTATACATGGGTCCTTTTCCTTTTTTAAATCTCTTTTGGGATATAGACCTAGTAATGGTATTTCTAAGTGAAAAGATATGCATGGTTTTTATAACCCTTTGGGCATAGTTCTAAATTGCTCTACAGAGTGATTGAATTGGTTCACTACCCACCAACAGTGTATTAATGTCTCATTTTTCCTACATCCCTTTCAACCTTTGTCATTTTTCTTTTGTGTTCTATTAGATAATCTAACAGGTATATGGTAATACTTCAGAATTATTTTAATTTGCATTTCTCCAATCAATAGTAAGTTCAAGAATTTTTTTTCAGATAGCTATAGATAGTTTTTATTATTTTGTCTGAAAACTCTTCATATCTTCCGATTATTTATCAATTGGGGAATGACTTTTATTTTCACAAATTTATTTCTCTCTGTATGAAAAATGAGATCATCATCAGAGAAAATTGTTTCAATTTTTTTCTTCACAATTACTCTTGCTAATTGTCCCTACTCAGAAATGTTTTGCTTCTAACTCTCCCCTCCCCTAATTTGGCCTTCCTTCTGTCACCTGCTTCCCCTTAACCCCCTTCTATCCTACTATCCTGTTGGTAAGATAGATCTCTGTTCCCAATTGAGTTTGTATATTATTCTCTCTGTTGAGCAATTTTAATATCCCCATTTCTCCCCCCTCCAGTGTAAAGCTTTTTCTTGCCTCTTTTATGTGACATAGTTTATACCATTCTATCTCTCTCCCTTTTTTCCATGAAAGAGCATATTTAGTTTTTCTGGGTAGGTGATTCTTGGTTGTATTCTAGCTCCTCTGTCCTCTGTAATATTATATTCTAAGCCCTCCAATCCTTTAATGTAGAAACTACTAAATCTTGTGTTATCCTGATTGTAGCTTTGCAATACTTGAATTGTTTCTTTCTGGCTATTGGCAATATGTTCTTCTTGACCCCAGGGGGTTCTGAAATTTGACTTTAATTTCCTGAGAATTTTCATTTTGAGATCCTATTCAGGAAGTGATTGGTGACACTTCCTACCTGTGTGACCCTGGGCAAAGTCACTTAACCCCAATTGCCACAGGAAAAAAAACTGTTTGGTGGAGTCTTTTAATTTCTATTTTATCCTTTAGCTCTAGAATATTAGGGAAGTTTTTCTTGACAAATTTCTTGAAAGATGATGTCTAGGCTCTTTTTTAATTGTGGCTTTCAGTAGGCCAACAAACTTAAAATTATCTTTCCCATATTTATTGCTCAATCAGTTGCTTTTTCAACGAAATATTTCATATTGTCTTCTATATTTCATTACTTTTGTTTTATTCTTTCTTGATTTCTCATAAAATCATTAGCTCCAGTTGCTCATTTCTGATTTTTTAAGGAATTATTTTCTTCAGTGAACTTTTGTAACTTCTTTTCATTTTCCCAATTCTACTCTTAAAGGAGTTGTTCACTTTAGTGTATTTTCCCCTATTTGGCCAAATTCTGTTTTTTAAGGCATTCTTCTTATTATTAGCTTTTTGTACTTCCTTTACTATTTGGCTAATTGTTTTTTTTTCCATTTCCCCCTTTCTCTTCCTTTTCCCTATGGGGTGAAACAAGTTTCTCTCTCAAATTAAATATGTCTAATATTTTCTCTTTGAGACAAATCCAATGAGATTAAGGTTCTCACAATATTCCTCCCTTTCCCTTCTTTCCCTCAATTGTAATAGGTTTTTTTGCTTCTTCATGTGATGTGATTTACTTCATTTTACCTCCATTTTCCTCTTCTTCCACTACAATCCCTTTTCCATTACTAGTTTCTTTTTTATATCATCAAAATAAAGTCAAATTATATTTACACCTTATAAGTATACTCCTAATAATGATACAGTTCTCAAGAGTTAAACATATCATCTTTCCATATGGCGATGTAAACTTTTTAACCTTTAAAAATATCATTTTGGTTAAAGAATATGAATAGACAATTATCAGATGAAGAAATTGAAATAATTTCTAATCATATGGAAAGTTGCTCTAAATCACTATTGATCAGAGAAATGCAAATTAAGACAACTCTGAGGAACTACTACACATCTCTCAGATTGGCTAAAATGACAGGAAAAGATCATAATGAATATTGGAGGGGATGTGGGAAAACTGGGACAGTAATACATTGTTGGTAGAATTGTGAACTGATCCAACCATTCTAGAGAGCAATGTGGAGCTATGTCCAAAGGGCTATCAAAATGTGCATGCTCTTTGATCCAGCAGTATTTCAATTGGGCCTATATCCCAAAGAGATCTTAAAGGAAGGAAAGAGATCCACATGTGCAAAAATGTTTGTGGCAGCCCTTTTTGTAATGGCAAGAAACTAGAAACTGAGTGGATGCCCATCGGTTAGAGAATGGCTGAATAAGTTATTATGTTATATTATGGAATATTATTGTTCTATAAGAAATGATAAGCAGGATGATTTCAGAGAGGATGATTTCAGAGAGGCCTAGAGATGAAGTGATGCTGAGTGAAATAAGCAGAACTAGTGGATCATTGTACATGACAACAACAAGATTATATGATAATCAATTCTGATGGATAGGCTCTTTTCAACAATGAGACAATTGAGGCCAGTTTCGATGATCTTGTGATGAAGAGAGCCATCTAAAATCAGAGAGAGGAATGTGACAACTGAGTGTTTTCACTCTTTTTGCTGTTGTTTGCTTTTATTTTTTTCTCATTTTTTCCTTTTGTATCTGCTTTTTCTTGTGCAGCAAGATAATTGTATAAATATGTATACATATATTGTATTTAGCATATATTTTAACATGTTTAACATATATTGGATTACTTGCCATCTAGGGAAGGGGTTGGGGGGGAGAGGAGAAAATTTGGAACAAGATTTTGGAAGGGTCAATGTTGAAAAATTATCAATGAAAAACAATCCATATGTTTTGAAAAAAAATGCTTTAATAAAAAAAACATCATTTTTTTCCTTTTAACTTTTTTGTGCTTGTCTTAAGTTCTGTATTTGAAGATTAAATTTTCTGTTCAGCTCTGGTGTTTTCATCGAAAATGAATGAAATTCACCTATTTCATTGAATATCCATCTTTCCCCCTGAAAAATAATGCTTAATGATAATTGTGGAAAAATGTATTGAAGAACTGCACATACTTAATATATATTGGATTACTTATCATCTAGGAGAGAGGTGTGGAGAAGGGAGGGAAAAATTTGGAACACAAGATTTTGCAAGGGTGAATGTTGAAAATTATCTATCCATATGTTTTGAAAATAAAAAACTTTAATACAAAAGAAAAAAAGAAAGAAAAAAATTCTTAATTTTTCTGGATAGTTGCTTTTTGGCTGCACTTCAAGTTTCTTTGCCCTTCAGAATTTCATATTCCAGGCCCTTCCATTCTTTAAAGTGGAAGCTGTAAAGTCCTGAATCATGATTGTGTCTTCTTGATATTTGAATTGTTTCTTTCTGCCTGCTTGCAGCATTTTCTCTTTTATCTGTTAATTCTGAAATTTAGCTACAATATTCCTTGGAGTTTTCATTTTGGGGTTTCTTTCAGGAGGTGATTGGAGGATTCTTTCAATGGCTAATTTACCCTTTGATTCTAGCAGTTTTCCTTGACGATTTTTTGAAAGATGTTGTCTTGGCTCTTTTTTCATCATGGTTTTCAGGTAGTCCAATAAATTTTAGATTGTCTCTTCTGGATCTATTTTTCAGGTCAGTTGTTTTTCCAGCGAGGAATTTTACATTTTCTTCAATTTTTTTTTTCATATTTTTTGGTTTTGTTTGACTGATTCTTGTCTCATTGAGTCATTCACTTCTATTTGTTCAATTTTAACTTCTATTAAGGACCATAACATCATAAATTTAGACTTGGAAGAAACTTTAGATGTCATCTAGTTCAACTCTTTCACTTTATAGATAAGAAAACTGGGTCCTAGACACATTAGGCAACATACTTCAAGGTCATACAAGTAGTAGTTCTTCTGTCCTATTCATAAATCCCATTTAGTTACAGTAGATTTATTAGATATATTTTTATTTAGCATTAATATGTTAGTCTCTTCCTCATATTTATAATTGTTCATTTTGTGAATTTAAAATGCTTTTAACTTTAGAAAGAATTAGATAAACTTGTTTTTTTTAATTTAATTTATAAATTTGTCTGGGCCTGAAGTCTTTTCACAGAATCATGGAATTTGAAAGAAGGAAAATAATTCTCAGTCTAATATACCTGACAAGTAGTTATCCAGAGTCTACTTGAAGACTTTCAAGAAAGGAAAACCCATCGTTTCTGGAGATTACATGAAAGAAAATGATTCCACTGTAGGTCATCTCTAATTATTAGAGAGTTTCTCATGCTTTTAAGACTAAATTGACCTGCTTGTAATTTCTACTCATTTCTGGGCAAACAGAACAAGTCTAATTGTTCCTCCACACAATAGCCCCTCAAACACTTGAAGATAGCTATAATATCCTTCTTCTCTTATTCAAATTAACTAATTCCAGTTCCTTCAACCTCACCTTGGAAGACCTGCACTAAAAGACCTTCACTGTCATATTTGTCTTCCTCTTGACCCTCTATAGCTTATTGATTTATTTCTTAAATGTTAGAACTAAGATCTGAACACAATTAATCCAGATGAGATCTGAAAAAGACAGAATATAGTTGTACTATCTCTTCCCTCTTCCTATAATTCCCTGTTCTTTTTTTTTTTTTTTTTTTGCTTTTTTTTGCTGAGGCAATTGGGGTTAAGTGACTTGCCCAGGGTCACACAGCTAGGAAGTGTCTGAGACCAGAGTTGAACTCAGGTCCTCCTGACTTCAGGGCTGGTACTCTAACCACTGCGCCACCTAGCTGCCCCCTCCCTGTTCTTGATTATAGCGAAGCCAAGATAAAATTAACTTTTTCACTCCTATATTATTACACTATATATTACACCAAGTCTTATATTAAACTTGGTATCTACTAAGAACCTCAGAGTTTTTTCTTTTGAATTATTGTTTTACCATGCCTCATCCATGGTTTTGCTTTAAAAATCTTTAGGGGAACAATGGGAAAGAGGCAGAACACTAGAATGAAGATATCCATCCCAGCCATTCAGTGAAGTATGTCACAGAAATCTATCTGTTGTTTTAGTTGCATCAAGTGCAGCCACTTCTCAATGAGACCTTAGGTCAGAGAAGAGATGCTGCCTGTCAATAGAACTGCCTTATTGGGCCCATAAGGAGGGCCTTGGGGCCAGAAAGATACAGGCTCATTATTTGTGACTCTGACATGTACCAATGTGGAAGCCTCATCACCCCTTATCTTTATTCTTAATGCTCAAAGCTCTTTTTCTTTGCTTAATCAGTCCCAATGAGATCAGTCTAGGATCTTAGCATTAAGAAAACTTTGAGACATAGGGTCCCTTAGAAACCATCTAGGATAATTCCCTCATTTTACAGATGAAGAATAGGGCCCAAAGTAGAAAGGGTATTTGCTTAATATCTATGAAAGAGTTGGGACCAGAGCTCAGATTTCCCCTAAGTGCTATGTCACCTCTTACATTTGTTTCTTGGTCAACAGAAAGATAAGAGGAACATGAGTCCACAGGAAATTCCAGTTTTTGGAAGTCATGGGTAGTGTTTGGGTTGTAAAGGATAGTAATTGGGCTTTTGGGGGATAAAGGTAGGTAGGAGAAATGGGCAAGACACCTTAGGGACAAAGGAAGGACAAAGTTCAAAGTGGAGAAATTATTTATGTAGAAACCCCAGTCTATCTCTACTCCACTTTTTCTTCTTCCCTACTTCCTACTTGTCAGTTACCCTGTAAAATCCTAACCTTCTTCCCTTAGACCAGAGTGGAAAGTCTGTGTCTGTACCATGGACTGTCTGTGAGTGCCTGTTTTGGAGAACTTGTGGAGGTTGCCTAAGAAAGTAGGTAACTGGGCCAGTAATAAAACTAATGTGAATCCTGGGCTTAGGGATCTTTAGAGAGAATAGTTGGGAAACTCAATTGTCTTCTCATAGAGAAGCCAAAAGTCCAAGCAAAGAATGACATGCTCCGGTGTAGAGAAGCAAGGGACTTTTGATAGAGCTAGGGGATTCAGGTTATAGAAGTATAGGATTATTAGATCTAAAAAGTGGAAAGGAGTCATAGGTATCATCTTATCTGTTTACTCACATCATTGTATAAGATGTAATCTCTTTAACTACTAGAGGAATTATAGGATTTTATGGGCTTATACAATTTTAGAGATAGGAAGGAACTTAGCCATGTTGTAGAAATAATTCCCATATTATGTGAGAAATAGAACTAGCTAAATAAACATTGAGTAGCAATCATCCCACTGCTTTTCGAATATTTTTTTTGTATGTTATCAGACATCATGCCATCAATCAGAGGCTTCAGCTGTGTAGATCTTAACCTATCCACATTTTTTCATCTGTGTTCATGATTTCCCATAAATTTTGCATAGTGTATCCACTTTTAATACTGAAAACTTCCTTCTATCTTTTAATATTATATGGGAGTCAGTGCTGGCCAAGAACTGCCTATCTACTACCCTTCCTCACAATAACACAAGTTGTTAGCCCTCTGTTTCTCTATTGACCAATAAATCTATTTCATATCAGGAAGAGCTTCTTCTCCTCCTTTTTTTTTCTGAGGAAATTGGGTTGTAAAGGATAGGAAGAGCTTCTTTTTGAACTGGAATTTCTGTGCTGTCGCCCTTCAAAATGCTATCTGGTGTACTACGGCTGACATCTGTGCTACATAGAAAAATTTTGGTAATTGATTCTTAGTTATCTTACCTCCAGAATTCCACTTGCTTTCCCAATTCCTGCTAGTGTCCTACACATTAGGAAAGGGATCCTAATTAGTAGGGTCTCTATATTTTGAAAGATCTCTTCTAGAAAGGTTATGGCTTTGAAAAGTACTATTTCCTGTATCTCTGATTTTTCTTTTTAAGAAAAAAAATTCAATTTAGACACCATATCCCTCCAAAACTTTTTTTTCACTTAAGTACTCCTTACATGATGTTTGCAAGTGGAGCATCATGTCATATTCACAATATGACAGTGAAATATGACAGTGAAAAGTGTCCATCTAGATTAGTAAAAAGATAGAGTTGGCATAATGTTGGCAGATAGTAAGTGAAAACAGTTTGAAAAAAATGTTTCATGAAGAATATGAGGCTAGAAAGCAATTGGGGGAAAAGAAATTATCTATTTTGGGTCTTTGCTCTAGTCAAGATCCTTCTCTCATCTAACCTGACATGTGGCAAATCAAGCAATTGAATGCTAGGTACATGCAGTTACTTGTCACAGTTTACCCAGCTAGTATTTATGTAGAAACCTCCTTCTTTCTCTCCTTTATAGAATCAGTTAGAAGAGAGAGATCAGCCATTACTTTTTTGTTCTTGTGTTGTTTCAGTTGTGTGCAATTCTCCATGACTCTTTTGGGGTTTTCTTGGCAAGATACTGGGGTGTTTTGCCATGTTCTTCTTCAGCTCATTTTGCAGATGAGAAACTGAAGTAAACAGAGTTATGTGACTTGCCTAGGGTCACCCAATTAATTAGACGATCTCATAATCAAGTTCCCTATGTTACATGCTTGGGAACTGATCATTCAGTCTCTACTTCAGGATCTGCAATGAAGGGAAATCTAGGTCCTCCTGAATCAGCCCTATCCATTTTTGGATGACTTTTACTAAGGGACAGTTGTTTGTTTTTTTCTATTGAGCCCACATCTGTTTTTCTTTAACCTCTATTCCTAGTTCTGCTCTCTAGAACTCATGGTATATAACTCATTGAGGTGAGCGCTGGGTGGAAGACAATTGTAGGTATTTATTCTTTACCCAAGTTAGTGGCTAGAGTTTGTCTACAATGTCCTTTGCTTGCCACTTTTATGTGCAATCCCTATCTTTTGATATTTCTTTCAAGGAAGGAGATGTTGGAGGAAGTTCATGGCAATAAGTTTGAAAATCTGAACAGAAGTTTCTGAAATAGCTTCTATGTGGGGGCTTGGGGGAAGGGCATTTTGGCTGAAATGTACTTGACTAGACAATATTTTTCTTTGAGTATGCTTGGTGGTACAGTGTAAAACAATCAGCTTGGAGTCAGGAAGATTTGCATTCAAATCATGCATCAAATATTTCTTAACTGCTTGGCCCAGAGTCACTCACTTAACCTCAGCCTCAGTTTTCTCATTTGCAAAATGAGGATCACTTATCTTACAGGATACTTATGAAGATCAAAGGAGATAATAAATGTAAAAACACTTCACAAACTTTAAAGTGCTTTTAAATGTTATCTACTGTGATTGTTATTATTCTAACTTTTAAGAATTCTTTTGCCTCCTCCTCTCAATGAGAATCATTGCTCAGTAATCTCCCAGAGCACCATTTCATAGCACTAGTACATTGTTAACATAACCCCTATCAAAATGAAGAGTTTCAAATTTACTTTATTTTTGTGATGCAATCAGGGTTAAGTGACCTGCCCAGAGTTGCATATCTACTAAGTGTCAAGTGTCTGAGGCTGGATTTGAATTCAAGTCCTCTTGATTTTAGGATCAATGTGCTATTTACTGTACCATCTAGCTGCCCCAAGATTTTCCTTATCTATTACCAGGCTTTATATACTCATGGTCACTCAGTCCCTGGTTATTCACATAGACTGAATGACCACTGGAACTAATTCAATCCATCCATTCATCCATTCTTTCCCTGTCTGCCTGCCTGTCTCTCTATATCTTTTATTTGTTCACTAAGTACACCAAATATTTATGACATTTATGTATGGAGTTTTGTACAGGGTGGTGGAGTTCAAATTGTATCAGGTTAATAAGTCAATATACAATGTTTTGCATCTCTCCAATTAATGTAGTAATATTTGGGGTGAGAAGTTATTTTTAGAATGGGAAATCAGAAAAGTGATATATTTGAAATTTTATAGCCTGAATAGGTTGAAGAGAAGAAGGAAAGAGCATAGCATATGCCTATGGATACAGAGAGGAGAATAGTTTGTTTAGGAAAAGACAGAAAGATGAGAGCAAAGAAAGACAATGCACTAGTTGCATTGTGGGTTGGGAGTGAAGAAAATAATATGAGATAGTGTTAAGAAGGAACTCTAAAATTTGAGGAAGAGGATAAGCAGAGCGATGGATGCTTACCTGCTGGATGCTTAATATCACATCTGTTCTGATCCAATTGATTAGACTCAATACTTTATCCCTGGAACTTCTAACTTATTTGCTAATGGATACTTGAGAAGAAGAATTAATTTATTCCCTTTCTTGGTTATGGAAGGTATGCCTCATATAACAGGACTTCCCTATCTAGAATTTCTTATTTCCCAAATTCTCCAAATGGCATTGATTAAATTGATGATGATAATAATAATGAGAAATGTATGGAGTAATGACTAGACTGTTCACCTTAGAGCCAGGAAGACCAAGGTGCAACTCTCGTCTTTGATACTTACTAGTTGCCATTTAGCTGGGTAAGTCATTTAATCTCTATATAGTTCAATATGCTTCCTAAAATTTATCTACTATGTCATACGTGGTCTTCTATCTGCTTTGGTGGAGGGAGAACCTTCATATACTATAGCTCTCCATTCTGCTAGTCTTCTCATGTATGTATTATGATCATTATCACAAGCACTTTGAGTTTTTCAAGTCCTTTGCATTCCTTACCTTACTAAATCATCACAATAGCTCTGTGAGATACAGTGTATACTATAGGTATGTATTCCCATTTCACAGATCAGGTAACTGTGGCTCAAATAGATTAATGCATTTGCCCATTATCACACAGGTATGTAGGCAGCAGAAACCAGATTTGAATGAATTAATATCTTTCCTTATTAAAAGTCCAATACCCTCACTAAAAAAAATGGTAATAATTGTGTAAGAAGTGACAAAGAATATGATATTACACATTGTTGTTTCCTCATCTTTAAAATTAAGGTGTGGATCTTACATGACTAGACCACAGTTCTGAAAAAGTTTGATATATTTCAAGTGTGAAGTAGCTATTTTAGATTGCTTTGATAGAATCAAACTAAAAGAAATATGTACTTTCCTCACAAGACAAAACAGAGGGATATTGTACAAAGAAAATATGGTACAAGTTTCTTTTAAAAGGCTTTATTTTGTCCACATTTCCAAGCCAAGTTAGATAAAAGTATAAATTTGCATATAGAGAAGAAGAATACCTTTTTGGGGGCAAATGGGTTTCTAAACATGAGGCATTTCCCAAATGTGCTTAGAGTATATAGTAATCATGTAGTCATTCTAAGTTCACAACATTTTAGCTATTAGCCTTGGGAGACAGTTTATTATATTTTGTGGAGGAGAAGTGGGTAGAGTTTGCTTAGTAAGCTATTTAATATAATATAATATATATAATATATAAAATATAACATAATATAACATAATATAACATAACAACAAAACATAACATAACATAACATAATATAATATAATATAACATAACATAATATAACATAGCATAACATAACATAACATAACATGACATGACATGACATGATATGATATGATATGATATGATATGATATGATATGATATAATATGATATGATAGAATAGGATATGATATGATATGATATGATATGATATGATATAATATAATATAATATAATATAATATAATATAATATAATATAAT
>JAJPUD010000870.1:515153-546853 GCA_023553655.1 Myrmecobius fasciatus
CTCAGTTTAAAAATGTCTATTATTAAGAATCCCTAGTTTCCTTTTTTACCCAAAAAATAGCTTTTCAAGATTCCTGTCCCTCCCCAGTATTCCATCTCATTGCCTCTATTCTGAAGCCCAAATCCCATTTGAAATTCTCTAATCTTGATTTTCTTTGTGCCTTTGTACAGAGAATTGAGAGGAATTGAGGGAATTCCAGGAAAAAAAAAACCTCAACACAAAAATATTCTTCCATATTGGACTGAAAGTATGCCATTAGAATTTAATTTGAGCATCTTTAAGAGTGATCTCAAAAAATGCAGATAATTGTGGAGGGATATAGATGAAATTGGTTGCTGTCCTGCACTCTTGAAGAAGACCAAAATGACATCATGATGTTGCAGTCAAGTTACAGTATATCCAGATGTGGCTTATCAGACCAATGTAAGCTTGGAATTTTCTACTACAGTCCATGTGAACATTTATAGGTCTCACTAATTTTTTTTGAACTACTTCAATTCTTCTTTGCTCATAGAAGATAGTACATTCTCTAATGAGGACATTCCATGATACATGATCCTGTACTCGTAGCTCCCATGCCACAGAATCAATTCCAAAGTTCTTAAGAGAGACCTTGAGAATGTCCTTATATTGCTTTTTCTGATCACCATGTAAGCACTTGTCCTTTGTGAGTTCTTCATAAAATAGTCCTTTTAGCAAGTGTATATTTGGCATTTGAACAACATAACCAACCCATCAGAGATGTATTCTCTACTATAGAGTTTAAAATCCTTGGCAGTTTAGTTTGAGAAATTTTCTCAATATCTGGTGGCTTATCTTATCAGGTGATTTTTAGATTCTTCCTAAGACAATTCAAATGGAGGCGATTCAGTTTTTTGATATGGCTCTGGTATAATGTCCAGGTTTTAGGCATACAACAATGAGATGTGCACAATGATTCTGTAAATCTTCAGTTTGTAATCAGTATAATAGTTCTCTCTCACTTTTCTTCAGAACCTCCCAAAACTAAGCTAGCTCTGGCAATGTTTGTGACAACTTCATGAACAACGTGTATCTTCCTGGAAAACATACTGTCAAGGTAAGCAAATTTATTCACAGTTTACAAACTTTTCCATTAGCTTTAATTGATGGTTCCACAATGGATGGTGTGGTGCTGGCTGATGAAGCACTTATGTTTTCCTGGTGTTGTTAGGCCAAAATTAGCCTAAGAGAAGAGAATCCATTCATACTTTGTTGCATCTCAGTTTCAGAGGCTGCAATGAGTGCACAATCATCTGTAAACAAAAAAATCATGTACCACGACCCCTTGCACTTCAGTCTTGTCTTGTAGCATTTTCTGGTTGAAGAATTTAACTACTAGTGCAATACATTTTGCTAAAAAGCATGGGAGCAAGTATACATCCTTGATTCATTCCATTGGTGACTGGGACAGAGTAAGAGCATTGTCCATTATTCAGAACTCAGGCAAGCATGCCATCATGAAACTAACATCCAACACTGATGAATTTTGGGCAACTTAATTTTCCATAAGCTCTCATGACTGGCAGCCTCAAAAAAAAACCTTGATCAAATGTACAAATACTGTGTACAGACCTCTGTTCTGCTCCTGGCATTTCTCATGGAGCTGGCATGCAACAAATACCATAATGGCCATTCCTTGGCCCTTTTTGAAGTCACGCTGGATCTCAGGTAGGTGGCCATCTACCAGACAAGGGATAAGCTTAAGGAAGATTCTGGAAAGAATTTTGCCAGCAATGATTAAGAGAGAGACCTTCCTGTGATTGTCACATGACAATCTATTTCTTTTACCTTTATTAAGATGGACAACAGAAATGTTCTTGAACTCCTGGGGGATAACCTTCTCTTGGCTTATAACTTGGATAATTTCAGTCATGAATGATGGACGTCACTCCCTTGTAAATATCAAGTGGAATAGAATCAGCACCAGGTGCTTTGCCACTTGAAAAGAGCCTAATGACATTCAAAACTCCTTCTTCAATTGGAATTTCAACTAGGGAGGGATTGGCTTTAACCTGAGGGAAATGGTAAATGGCTTTAGCATTAATTGATCATGGTATGTTGAAAATACTATGAAAGTGTTCAACTCATCTCTCTATAAGTTGTTGTTACTAATCTTCATGGCTCCATATTAGGACTGAATAGTTGAAATGCATCATAGGTTTTTGGTTCATAAATAACATTCAGGGCATCATAAAAGTGCTTTAGGTTGTTACTATCAGAATAAAACTGAATTTCATCTGCCTTTTTACTAAACCAAAAAACTAAGCCTTGCTTGTACTTTACTCTTGATGGAATTAAATGATGCCTTTTTAGAGATAGATGAATGATCCTGCAGGTAAGAGTGGAACTCTTGTTTTTCCTTTATCTGCTTCTGAATTTCTCCATCATTTTTGTCAAAACAGCACATATAATACTCCAAATCTCAGAAAGTTGCCCATTCCTTTTCTTCTCCATTGTTGCCAAAAGCTCAATTACCCTTCAATTTAGCAACATATTGTTCACACTAAGAAGTGCTCTTATCACTTGATATAAATTCTTTTGGTAGTCATTTTGCCATGAGGCTGCCAATTTTGTTCAGTGCAAATATTTAGCATGAAGAAGGTAAGTCTGCAATGAGTCCTGCACTACACCACATATTGCTTTCATCACTTTCCCATTTTGTCTTTTTCTTATAATCACATAGTCCATTAAATGCCAATATTTGCTGCAAGGATGCATCCACAAAGTTTTAATTCATTTATATAAATGGAAGAAAGTGTGACTTGGAGAATGCAATGAGAGGCACAACTCTTCAGTCGTAAGTGATCATTATTGTTGCTGTTTCTAACTCCATTCCTTCCAAGAATCCCCTGCCTTGTCTGATAGTCTGAGCTTACTCTAGCATTAAATCACAAGAATTATAAACTTTTATTCTTTTGGCACATTGATGATAAGGGTCCCCAGGTCTTCAAAATTTTTTTCTTTGACCTTATCAGGGTTTGTCATGGTGGGAACATAGACTCTGAGGATGTTGGTGTGGTATTTCTTGCCAATGGCAATAACATTGTCATAAGCCTGTCATTCACTCCTTTTGGTAGGCATACAAGCTTGTTCACTAGATTAGTTTTGTTTGCAGAACCAGCTTCACTGTGCTCCCCTTCATTGCAGCCACTTCAGAAAAATGTGTATCTAGATCAAGCTTCAGGAAGATGACTTAATTGTTAGTATTGTTTAACTCATGACTGCTATTTGGATGTGACATCTGCTAAGTAGTCTTGCCACAACAATCATTCATCTTTCAGGTCTACTGGATTTGCATATGAGTGTGTGCACATTCCATTTACTGACAGTGAGTGAAATCATCTTAGAAGAAATTTTTGTACATTTTTTTGTGTTTCCATTGCAGGGTGGAATTCCCTGCCTCTGCCTCTACTCAGGATTGAGTAAGCAGGCCATTTTTAGGGAATGTTTTCTAGCTCCTTCCTCACACCAGAAAGTGAGCAGTGAGATCCTTAAAAAGCTGTTCAGACATACAAGGAGATGATGAATTTAATTGCAGCTTCCAGTGAGAAGACAAGTCTATACCCTGGACCACTTTTGTGCACAGTTATAACTATAATTCACAGTGTATCTGCATCTGTCACTTTGTAACTTTCCTGTCACTATAGAACTTTGAGATAGGCAAAAATGGTAAAATAGCATGGATAATATCTTTTGATTCATGCATAAATTGGATTTAGGTGAAGCATATTTGCACAAAGTTTTCAGCCTCACACTCTCTTACAGCATCATCACAGTTTAATGGCAGGACAGAATCAAGATAACTTGGTGATGGCTCAAGATGAAGTGGACGAACTTCTCATCTTTGATATCTCACCAAGCTCTTAGTGCTCCACAGTATCTACTTCAGCTGCCTGTGTGACCATTGGAACAAGCTGTTCGCATATGCCCATTCCATCAGGAGAAGTCTTCACATGCTTGGTGTAGATAACCCCTCAGCTCACTGATGTTTTTGAGATTCCTTAGTTACCTGCAACCTCACTTAGGCCATTGTCAAAATGGTTTACTGGGGTGTGGCCTCTGTACATGGTACACCTTCTTGGAGCCATGGATGACAGGTGAATCAGATGGGCACCAAAGTTAGAAAGTATCTCTGAAAAGAGCCTAGCATCCTCACACCAGAAGCTATATTCTTCCTTGAACACATTCTACACCCTAGACAGACTTAGAGCTATAAGAAACCACAGAATTGATCTCTTCTAATTTTTCATTTTATAGCTATGGAAAATGAAGTCCAGTAATTAATGTGTTTAAGAAAAACACAACTAGGAAGCAAACAGTAGAGGAAATACTTGAACCCAGATCATTTGATTTCAAATACAGCATTTTTTTCACTATACTATGGGGTCCATGTATCTCTTTGTCAGTTAGCAAGAATTAATTATTTATCATGAACTAGGTCTTATATTCAGTTCTGGGGAAATAAAGAAAAGCAAACATGATTCATGTCCCCAAGAAGTTTACATTATGTAGAGGGACTCAATATGCAAAAAACCAAATCTATGTATAAAATGCATATTTTTAGGCAAATGTTAATCTCAAAGGAAAAACATGGAGAAGAAGAGTAAGGTAAAGAAGACAGTATAAAATGCTTCCAGTAGAAGGTGGAATTGGAGGTGAATTTGGAAGAAGGTCAATGAAATCTAGAAGTGGAAGTGAGGAAGAAAATTATTCCTGGTCTTCAGGACAGTGGATGAAAGAAGGAACAGAGATGGAAGATGGAGTACTGTATTTGAGGAATAGCAATAAGGAAAGGAAGTTGTATAACAAAGGCAACATGGAGAATAGTAAAATGAAAGAAGACTAAGATGATATGAAGAGATGAGGTTTTAAAAAGTTTAAAATTCCAAACAGAGAACTTTAAATTTGATGCAGGGGAGGGGCAGCTAGGTGGCACAGTGGATAGAGCACCAGCCCTGAAGTCAGGAGGACCTGAGTTTAAATCTGATCTCAGACATTTAACATTCCCTAGCTATGTGACCCTGGGCAAGTCACTTAACCCCAATTGTCTCAGTAAAAAAAAATGATGTAGGGGATAATAAAGAGCCAACTATACTTATTGAGTTGACTGGTGACATGAATAGACCTATACTTGAAAAAAATATCTTGATAGTCATGTGGAGGATAGCTGTGCGTGAAGAGAAACATTTCAAGGATGTCATTTAGAAGACTATTGCAGCAGTTCAATACAAGAGGTGATAATGGCTGAAGTACCATGATGATTAGTTAGTGAAGAGTAGGTGACATATAGGAGAGATATGGTGAAGATCAAAATGAAAAAATTTGGCAATCACTTGAATATACAGGGTGAGAGTAAGTAATTAAGTAAAACACTGAGGTTTGAAGTTTGGGTGACAGTGGTGGAATGCTCAACAGTAATTAGGGAAGTTAGGAATGCAGAGAAGGTCTTCAGAGAAAGAAAATGAGTTTCTGTTTTGGAAATGTAGAACTTAAGATGCTGATGAATCATCCAGGTCAAGAGATTGAATACTTAGTGATATGATCCTGGGGCTTAGAAAAGAGAATAAAGATAAGGACATAAATCTGGGGAATAATATTTATATATGTATATATATGTAAATATATACTGATATATCCATATCTATATCATATGCATGGTCTAACCAGTTACCAATTACCAAATGAGATAGTTATTAGGGGGAAAGAGAACAGCATCAATGACAGAGTCTTTGGGAGACACTCAGTTACTAGGAATGACACAGATTGAAATTCAGCAAAGAAAGGTAAATGAAAAATGACCAAAGAAGTAGGAGGAGAACCAAGAAAGAGCAATGTTATAAAATTAAAGAGAAAGCATCCAGAGGAAGGTGATCAGAAATATCAGGTTCTTGGAGATGAGTAAAATGATGAGGATTGGGGAAAGGTCATAATATCTACCAAGTAAAAGATCACTGATAGCTTTAGAAAGAACAGTTTCAGTGGAATAATGATGCCAGAACCATTCTACAGAGGATTTGGAAGTAAATATTACTGGTGATACTTTAGGAAGAAAGCAAAATCCTGAGAGATGGAACAGATAATCACCTGTTAACAGTGGAGAAAGATAGATGCAGAGGATACACTCCCCATCTCTCCCATCCTCTGTCTCCATCAGGTAGTAAAACTACCTGTGCCAGTCAATGGCATTGATGGAGTCACACAAGTCAGAGCCAGGAGTCCTGAACCTTTATGAACCAAAGTCCCAGAGTAACCAGAAGGTCAGGAAATATTCCATGGTAATAGATTATGATCTATGTTATTGTCTAAAATCACACTTAGATTGTTGTCTCTAGTCTTTGATCTCTGATGAACTTTGTTTTTCTAGTCACAGTAAAGAATTCTCTCCTGTGATGCTGGGCTCTCCATCCAACCACTTGTTACCAAATGCCGCCACTTTCATCCTTGTGGGTGTCCCAGGATTGGAGGCAGTCCATCTTTGGCTGGCAGTTCCACTGACTGCCATGTACACTATAGCCCTCCTAGGGAACAGCATTATCCTGACTGTGATCTGGGCAGACCCAGGCCTGCATGAGCCCATGTACTATTTCCTATGTGTCTTGGCTGCTGTGGACATTATCATGTCAACCTCTGTGGCCCCCAAAATGCTGACTATTTTTCTTTCAGGCAATGGTAACATTGGTTTTTCTGCCTGCTTCATTCAGATGTACATCGTCCATGCAGCAACCGCCGTGGAGACAGGATTACTTCTATCGATGGCTTTCGATCGCTTTGTGGCCATCTGCAAACCTTTGCACTACCAGACCATCCTCACTCCACAAACAATGCTGGGCATTGGCGTGGCCATTATTGTGAGGGCAATAATGGTCATGACTCCACTGAGCTGGCTGGTAGTCCATCTGCCATACTGCAGTTCCCATGTAGTCCTTCATTCCTACTGTGAGCACATGGCTGTAGCCAAATTAGCATGTGCTGACCATATGCCCAGCAGTCTCTATAGCTTGATTGCCTCCTTTATCATTGTAGGCTTAGATGTGACTTTCATAGCTACTTCCTACAGTCTAATCCTCCGGGCTGTGTTCAATCTTTCCTCCCAGGATGCACGTTTCAAGGCACTCAGCACATGTGGTTCCCATGTGAGTGTCATGGTTCTTTACTACCTACCTGCTATGGTATCCATCTACATGGCTTGGTTGGGGCAAGATATAGTGCCCCTGCATGCTCAGGTGCTGCTGGCTGATTTTTACCTGGTTATCCCTCCTATGCTGAATCCTGTCATCTATGGCCTGAAAACAAAGAGGATCCAAGAGCGGGTATGGAATGCAATGACCATCACCCTTACAGGCTCCAATTGTCTGAATCCCCCCAAAGAGAAAAGACCTAAGCAGGTGTTTGTTATAGGACATACTGGATCCACATCGGGGCAAAGGCTCAAGAGCAAGTTGGAATGCTGAAATATTGCCCACTTTCTTTCCCAGATAAATCCAGATAAGTGCTTCAATGACTCCTATATCTTTTTCCCCCCATTAGTGATGACATTTCAAGCACTAAGATAACTAGATTTATTATCTTGGATGATGAGTGCTTTTTAGTATTCAATCATCTACTACTAGTCCCTTTTGAACTGCAAATGCTCCTAATAGTCCATCATATTGCAAGCCTCTAATATTTTATTTCCTAGAGTTATCACAAGGGACTTTCCTAGGGCCCATTTAAATTGTTACTTAATCATAATGTGTCATAGATTTCAAAATTATGTTTTTAAAAATTAGTCCAGTATGGTCCATTTTATGCCCATCAATTGGAGAATAGATAAATAAAAATTTGGTCTATGAATATAATGGAATACTACTATATTGTAACTATGTATGAATTTGAGAAAGTAAAAGAAATATGGAAAGATTCCTATTAAGTTATTATGTAGGAAAATTATATAGTTATAGCAATGTAAAAAGTAAGAACTTCCAAAGAAATTGAGTGTTGTGAAATTACAATGACTAAGATTGACCCTGACTAAAAGTTGAGAATATGTACCTTTTCATTCTCTGCAGAGGAGAGGGAAGCATGGACGTGAAATCCAAAATGTGCTATTGGACATGATGGAGGTATTGGCTGGTTTTGTTGAACAATTATTTTCCCCCTCTTTTTTTTTAAATCTTTATTACATGAGAAGATTCTCTATGTGAAGAGGAAGTAGGGGGAGAATACATGTAGAAATGCAAAATGATGTGAAATGATACAAAAACAAAAGTTATCAATACTATTTACAAAATATTAGGTGTGTCCCATAGTTCCTAGTGTAAAAATATGAAGTTGTTGCAGAGATTAATAAAAAAGCAAAATTAGAAGATCTTAAGGATTTAATGTATTGAAATGTTGATAGGAATAAATAATAAGGTATGAAAATTAAAAATTAATACAATCTTAGGTTCTGAGGAAACATCCTATACAGTTCAAGGTGATTCATAGTTCCCTTATATTTTGCCTTGGTCAGACCCCATGGAGAGGAGGAAAACCAAGAATGCTCAAATCCTGCAGTATTGAGGAATGATGGAAGAAACTAGATATATTTAGCCTAGGGTAGAGACAGAATGCTGCTTCAAATATTTTTTTTTATTTTTTTTATTTTTTAATTTTATTTTATTTGCATAACATATGTGTGGGTAATTCTTCAACAATAACACTTACATAGCTTTCCGTTAGAAATTTTTCCCCCCAACTTCCCCACCCCTCCCCTAGATGGCAGGATATCCACTACATGTTAATTATGTTAAAATATTGGCAAATCGAATATATGTATACATATTTCCAAACTTATCATTGTTGTGCAAGAAAAATCTTATCTACACAAACGATATATCAGATAAAGGAAACACAATGTAAGCAAACATCAATCAAGGAGTATGAGAACGTTATGTTGTGGTCCACATTTCGCATCCCTCTCTCTGGGTGTATATGGCTTTCTTCAGTGAACAATTGGAGGTGGTTTGAAACATATCATTGTTGAAGAGAGCCATGTCCATCAGAATTAATCGTCATATAGTACTGTTGTTGCCGTGTATAATGATCTCCTGGTTCTGCTCATTTCACTCAGCATCAGTTCACGTAAGTCTCTCCAGGTCTCTCTGAAATCATCTTGCTGGTCATTTCTTACAGAACAATAATATTCCATAATATTCATATACCATAATTTATTCAGCCATTCTCCAATTGAAGGGCATCTATTCAATTTCCAGTTTCTAGCCACTACAAAAAGGGCTGCCACAAACATTCTTGCACATGTGGGGCCTTTTCCTTTCTTTATGATTTCTTTGGGATATAAGCCCAATAGAAATGCTGCTGGGTCAAAGGGTATGCAGAGTTTGATAACTTTTTGCTTCAAATTTTTTTTAGAATTTTGTTTTTAAAGTTTCTGTGTGAAAGACTAATTGGAGAAGACTGGGGTTGATAGCTTTTGGGGTTATGGATTCAAGAAAACCAAATACAGAGCTGCTCATGTATGACAAAAGATGAGGCATCATATCACTGGCACACAGACTCATGTATACATCTCCCAGCCTAATAATCCATTTTAAGATAAGCTCAACTAAGTGCATATGTAGGAAAGGAATGGGAAATAAGGGATAGAGTACATGCACAACAATTTATATAATAGTAAGCAAATGTTCCTTTTCATTGGAAATCTTTAAGCAGAGCTTAGATGGTGATTTATTGTATATGCTATAGAAAAGACTTATGTACAAGTATATTTGGACTAATAGATTTTTGACATCCTTTTCTGAAATTCTGTGATTCTCTGAAATTAATCATCTGCCAATCAACAAGCATTTATTTAGCATTTACTATTTTCTAGTCACAGTGATAAATAACAGGTATAAAAAGAAAGGCAAAGACAATCCCTGTTCTCAAGAAGTTTACATTTTTATGGAGGAAAGCAACATGTAAATAAATAGTTATATACAAGATATGTATAAATTGATAGAAAACTACCACTGAGGGAAAAACTTTAGCAGGTAAAGGAACTAGGAAAGGTCTCTTGCTTTTAGGTGGCTTTAACTCAAGACTTTTGAATGAGGCTAGGAATTTTAAGAGGTAAAGAGGAGTAGATAGAGTTCCATACATGGAATTTCAGACCTCCAAAAGTCTGCTGGAGCCAGCTCTAACCAGCAATCTAAATGTTAAATTTGCAGTATAAGAATTTATACTTCAGAAATTGAAAATAAAAATCATCTTGATTTTTTTTGCTGATTTTCTCAATTGTAGAAAGTATTACTTATGAAAATCAAACTTAAAAGTGTGTGTGCATATATTTTATTTCCATATCCCAGTTCCTGGTTACTAAACATTTATCAGAGCACCCCTGATTTGTCCCATAAACATTGCTTGAACTTGCAAATATGTAATAGAAAGCATAGAAAATGAATTCATCACCAGATAGGAAGCCTAGTAATTTCAGAATAATGATGATGATGATGATAATGATGATGAAGATAAAAACTGGCATTTATATAGGGTTTTTTTGGGGTTTTTTTGTTTTTGTTTTTTTGCTTTTTGCTGAGGCAATTGAGGTTAAGTGACTTGCCCAGGGTCACACAGCTAAGGAATGTTAAGTGTCTGAGACTAAATTTGAACTTAGTTAGGTCTTCCTGACTTCAGGGCTGGTGCTCTATCCACTGCGCCATCTAGCTGCTCCCATTTATATAGTTTTTTAAAGTTTACAAAGTATTTTACATCTATTATCTCATTTGAGTCTTACAACATCTCTAGTGACATTCAGTGTAAAGACATGATATTGAAAAACAGGGTATTTATTATGTGTAAGACTATCAAATTATTTATTTTATAAGATAACTTAAATTGCTTTGCAAAGTTAGGTAACTGTAAATCCACTAACTAGAAAATGACAATTACAGGGATTTCTGCTATTGGATATAAAGGACTTGAGTATTTGTTTCCTTTCCATTTTCTCTTTTCAACTTTGTCAAAGCTTTTGGGGGAGGATTTAGGAAGCAGGGAACTGTACAGTTGAACATTGTCTTTTCTCTAATTTAATTTTATTTGATTATACTCAGTTAAACAAATGTTTATTATTAAGAATCCTTAGTTTTCTTCAAAATTAGCTTTTTTGATTCCTCTTCCTTTCTACCTCAGGTTTTAGTATACCTCTAATTATCTTGTTTTTATTTTGAATGTATTTTGTATGTGCTTATATGTGTACATGTCCTCTTCCCTAAAACAGAGTGAGCTCCATGAGGGCAAGGACTGTTTCATTTCTGATTTTTTATTCTCAGTATCCAGCACATAGCTTGAAGACATTTACTATTTAATTGAGGGACTAATTGATCAAGGCCCCAAGCTATGCAAGTGGTATTCTTGACAAGAAATGAATGTGGACTGATCATTTTACAGGAGTGAGAGATAAAATATATATATAATTCCAAAGAATTGTAGACAATTTTTCATAAAGTGCTAAGAGAGGCAAATGAGGAACAGAAAAGCATTGCATGAACTTAATATGGAGAATTTACAGAGACACAAAAATCCCATGAGACAAGAGATATGAAAGGTTTCAATATAGACTAGTGATGGGTGTATTTGTGTTGATGAGATGATGCATCGAGTGAAGTAGAATTGACATTTGATTATGATGTATTGAGTAGTGAGAATATAGAGCTAAGCAACAAAACTACCATATCTGACTTTAAGGCAAGAAACTAAAAGCCAGGTGATTATCTTTCTTGTCATTTTCACATTTTGTCTTTTATTATAGTATATATATTTCATCTGTATCATCATTGAGCATTTATTAAACATTTGCTACATATCCCAAATCATACTAAGCCTTGGAGAAGCAAAGCAAAGAAAAAAAAACAATGCAAGTTCTCAAGCTGCTGACATTCTAACAGAGAAGACAGCAGGCAAATAACTATGAATATATAGGATTTAAACTGTGCAAATAGGAGGCACTAATGGGAGAATTAGGAAAGTATTCTTTCATAGATGGGATTGAGTCGAGTTTTGAAGGAAGCTAATGAAGCCAGGAGATGAAAAAAGAAAGCGTTCCAGGCATGGAAGTTCACAGCCTATGAAAACACAGAATTGGGAGATGGAATTTTGTGTCTGGGAAGCAGCAAGAAGGACAGTGTTACTAGATTGAAGGAGTATGCAAAGAGGATTCAAATTTAATAATATTTGATTCAGAAGAATTTGAGGGAGAAGCCAATTTTGACTGGGAAGAGAAATCACAGAAACTTTTATGGAGGAAGGGCACTCTGCTCTGAGCCTTGAGGGAAGATAGCAGCAAAATACATTAGAAAGAATCCTCCAGGAGTCACAGAAACTGGGTTAAAATCCCATCTTTGATGATTACAGATCTAGTATTAATCACAGATTTCAATTAATAGAGTTTGCACTGAATAGTGCTTATAAACAATAAATATTTTAATGCTTATGATTTCTGTAAATGATTAATAGCAAATGAATAAATAGTAAATGAAGACACAATAAGAGTAAGGAACAACTAGTAGTCCAGGTTGTCTAGAATATAGGATGCATGAAGGGAAAAGAAAGCAAGAAGGCTGGAAAGGGAAGCTGAAGGCAAATTATGGAAGGTTCTTCAAATGCTATGCTAATTAAGGAGCTTTGTATCACATCATAATAGGAAGCCAATGTTAGGAAGATTACTTTGGAAATTACATGAGGGATAATAGGAAAGGGAACAACTATAGGAAGGCCAATTGGAAGACTATTATATCACTTCTTGCTGAGCTCAGGCCTTCTTCCTAGGTTATTTTGAATAGAGAGAGATTAGAAAAAGTAGGAAAGAGATATTACCATTGACTTTTTCTCACTGAGTTGACAAGTCTGGTTGAGTCTAAGATGACTGAGAAAAATTAAACCTAGAGGAAGCAGGAAAGAACAGATCAACAAAAATAAGAAGTTAGGAGGAGGGACAGGTTTTGAGCAGAAGAAGAGATTTTTTTTTTGAAGTGTCAGTGGAACATCAGGTGGAGGAATTAAGCAGGTGGTTGGACATGAAAGCAAGATATATTGTTTGCTTTAAATTGTATATCCTTTGCTGGTGATAGTTTTAGGCATCATTCATCCCTTTTATGATATGGTATATTGAAGCCTACTTAAAAAAAGTGAAATCCTTCAGGGATCCTTGAGGCTACAGAAAGGGGTCTAGGTGCCATATGAGCTTGGTCTTGGAGAGGATAAAAGAGAACAAAGACCAATGTTCATTTCCTTGTGAGGAAATTTTTCCTAACAACCAACTGACCAACAATAAAATAAACATAAGAAGATGTAGTGAGTTCTATCTGAGCATATAGTGAGCTCTTTGTCATGATATTCAAATAGATCCTGGAGGAAAAATTTGTGATGGATGTTGTAAATGAGAATTCTCTTCATGTAGGGGTTAGTCTTCTTTCTTGTGAGATATTTTTCAGTGGAAATTTTTTTATTTTGTGAAATATCTATCAATCTATCTATGTATCTATGTATATATGTATCTATCTATCTCAAGGTAATGACTGGGTACTTGGGAAAATCCTATTTCCTTCTTTGCTTTTGCCTTCCTCTTCTCCCCATCTTGATCTTCAGCCCTAGTATTCTTTTCTCTTTGCTTTTCCCATTCAAGGTAGAAAGATGAAATCATTGAGGAATAGGAGAGGGCATCACATTTTTGTCATGTCTAACCACCTTGTATCAGGCAAGACATACGTAATGTAGGGAGGAAGGATTGTAAAAGAAGTGAAGGAGTAGAGCAAACACTGCATATCTCCAGTAATCATGTACACAAATGATATAATTTTGGAATAAATTACTACTAATAATGATACTAGTTATAATAGTAATATAGATAATAGTTTTTGGCTTTGAAAAATATAAAGTATAGAACATTGCACTTTCAAAGTCTCTGTTTCACTGATTCTTTGTAACATCCATTCCAATATGCAACAGAAAGAATATTCTTATTTTATAGAAAAGTGTGGTACAGAGAAAGGTTCAACAAACAGCTTATACATATTCTTAGAAAGCTAGTTCCTGGCTATAGTGAATTTAAAATTTGGTTAAGGAGGGAAAGAAGAAATATCCATGTGAGAAACAGAACTCATTTTTCCTTTGTGAACCTTGTAGTAGCACATAGGTCTGAACATACAAGTGGAACTTACTTGATTGGTTGGCCCATAGTCTATGCATAATATATCCTCTTTTACAGATACACATTCAAAATTCCCTTTTCACTGATTCCAACAATCTTATTCTTCACTCCCTCACTTACCAATTGTCTCAAACTGCAACAGAAGAGTTAGAATGCTGATAGGTTTGCAGATACTGTTCTCTGGCCCAAATAAATCTTTAATATGACTTCATTCAATCATCCTGCTCTTTTACTCTCTTTCTAGAATCTATTTGTTCTAATCTTTACTCTCTTTCCAGGACCAAAGTTTCCTATTTTTGATCTTGGGAGAAGAAGCAAGACTACCCTAAATATGTGATTGGAGGAGGCATTCTTATTTTTAAATATTTAACAATCATGTATAGGAAACAATTTTTCAAGGACATACTATGTTTGTCAACATTCACTGAAAGCTATGAAGTGCAGTGCCATATTAAGTATGTGACTGACTCTGTTTATGTAAATTTTAAAGACCTACAAGCAAAGATATTTCAGAGTACTCATTAGTCTACACAATTCAGTCATTTTCAGACTCAAAGTCTTCCAAGAGCTTCCAAGAGCCTGAGGTGTTTAAAAGTGAAAAAAATAGTTGATTTTGAAGGCTTGACAATGAGACTTTTTTCTCTGCCTCTTATTCCTTGATTAAGAAATATCTCCCAACATATAGCCACTCCAAGAAGCTCTCCCTAGATTCTCCTGATCCAATGAAACTGTTTAAGGTCAAAAGCTTCCATGTGTGTTTTGGCTTTATCCTCCTTAGGAGGTCTCAATTCTTTTCTGCCAGAAGCGTCGTAAGAGACCCTGTCGGATTTGCTTGGACTTGAGGCAATAGATAATGGGGTTCATGAAAGGTGGGACCAAGAAATGCAGATTAGCCATGAGCACAGCCACAGCAGGGTATGTGTGCTTCTCAACACGGTGCAGTATGGATAATCCCAATTTGGGCATATAGAAAATAAGCACAATGCAGAGGTGTGAGACACAGGTGTTGAGTGCCTTGCATCTCTCTTCAGGAGAAGCGATACCCAGCACGGTGTGAAGGATTAGCAGGTAAGAAACCACAATCAGGGTGGAGTCAATACCCAAGGAGAGAAGAATGGAGACCAGGCCATAGAAGCTGTTGATCTTGGTGTCAGAACAGGCTAGTCCCACTAGGTCACAATGTAGGCAATAGCAATGAGAGAGGACACTGACTGGAGGGAAAGCCAGCCTCCTGAGCAGGACAGGACCTGGAATGTTGAGAACAACTGATCTCACAAAAACCCCAGCCCCTATCTTGGCCATAGTTGAGTGGGTGAGGATGGAAGCATAGTGCAATGGATCTCTGATGGCGACAAAGCGATCAAAGGCCATAGCCAGGAGCACACCTGACTCCACATAGGTAAAGGCATGGATGAAGAACATCTGGGCTGCACAGAGGTCAAAGGGAAGCTCACGGTCACCCAGCCAGAAGAGCTTCACCATGGTGGGGAAGGTGGAGGCACAGAGACCTAGGTCAGAGGCAGCCAGCACGGACAGAAAAATGAACATGGGCTCATGAAGGCTGGGGTCTGTGCGGATTAGGAAGAGAATGGTGCTGTTGCCTAGGATAGAGATTAGACAGATCAGGTTGATGGGAATGGACACCCAGTGGTGGGAGGCTTCCAGGCCTGGGAAGCCTGTCAGCAAGAAAGTTGGACGATCATAACTGCTGGCATTGCAGGAGAAGATGGAACGATCCATGTTTGGAGACACTTGGTTTCCCTAGGAACAAGAAAATCCAGAGACTGATTCAGAGCCCTCTCCAATAACTGGATTCTCTCTGCTGCATTCCCATTTCCTCTTCCTTCTCAGGGGATATCCTCTGCTTCTTCTGACTTTTGAACAAAATTTCTACATTCAAAGCTTGGACAGAGAGATAAGGTGATGTGATAGACTGGGATCAATGACAACCACAAGTCCTAGAATTTAGCATAGGGTCTTAAATCTAGACAACTCTCCCCTAAATTCTGAGCCTATAACATGAATTCATACCCACAAGCATCCTATAAATCTCTCTTACTTATTCTAACCACTGTCCAAAGTACCCTTTTCCTTTCCCACTAAGTCTCCGTAAACATCGCCTTTTGTTAGAGATTTTCTTTTGTGGGGAGGGGAATTTAAGAGACTTTTCCAAAGTCATATAGACATGCATGGAACTCAGGATCTAACTTCAAATCCATTGCATTGCCTATTTTACCATATTGTCTCAAGGTTAATGTTAAAATTCAGAAGATTGAATTGTAGAGTTTGGAGCTCTTAAGTGGAGGGTTTTTTTTATATTGCATTAAAAATAAGCCTTCAAATCATTATATTCTGAGCATTTCCAAAAGTTCTTTTATCTATCAGGCTTTCTATCAATGTAAATTATCCAAGAATTTGTATTAGACCATGAGGAAGAATTAACAAGTAATTTAGATAGTTAATAAGAGACCTAAGTTATTCATTCATTCATTTATTTATTCAGTCACTCATTTATATTGGCATATTTGTTCATTTATTCATTTATATTTTTCTTATATGTTTACTTATTCTTTCTTTTATTTATGCATTTATTTGTTCATTCATTTGTTTATTTTGCTTTTCTTTGTATTCCCAGAAATTAATGTAGTGCCTGGCATGCCTGGCATTAATAAATATTTAATGAATTAATTTAGAGCCTTATCTAGAACTCATCTGCCTCCAAGTCTAATGTTCTATCACTTTTTTTTTCCAGAGTAGATTTATCTGAAGGGAAATATTTTTCTCTCCTTGGACAATTACTTCAATCTGCGAGGACAGGGCTGCTAAATTCTCTTCCAGGATTACTCAATCTGTGTCAATAAATTGATTGATTAATGACCTTTGGAGGAGATTAAGCCATATTATTTATTGATCTCATTAATGAATTGGGATGGAGAATGAAAAGGACTAGAAATAAGTCAAAACAGGATGAGTTAGAACATCAATATTAATCCAGAGCAAAGGTTCTTAAACATTTTTGTTTCATGGACTTTTATTGGCAACCTAGGGGAAACTTATGGGTACTTTTTCAGAATAAATTTTTTAAAAATCATAATTGAAGAATATTTCAAATGTTAATTAAAGGTTAGTAAAAAGAAAATGTATTTTTTCTCCTTCTAAATTCATTGATTCCTTTATGTTTCCAAATAATATAAACTCTATGCCCAGTACAGATCCCCTGGAAAAACGCTTCATTAGATTTCTCTCGAGATCTGATCTCCACAGAGAGAATTTCAGAAGATCTATGAACTTGGTGGGTGAAAATACATCATTATTTTCACTAATTCTTAATTTACTATCAGCTATTACATACATGTAGAAGCATAATCAATGCAACTATAGGCTGCCCTTCTCTAATGAAATTGTGGGAAGAAAAATTGTGGGGTGTTATCTAGAAGCTATTTATTTATTCCCAAATAAAAACAATTGATTTCCAAATAAAGATAATAAAAATGAAAATAATAGAAAGAGTCATATTTAAGAATAAATAGGTAGGCTCTGGGCAACACTTTTCTTGTCTTCCCTTCTCCATAATCTCTTCTACATGTGTACTCCCATAGCTACCTCTATATTCCTTTCAGCAAAGCTTTCCAAACATAGGAACTGATTGGCTAAGATTGGATCATACTTGTGAATTTCCCTCTCAAGGATTTTTTCTATTAAACATACCTTTGTAATAAGTACAGTCAAGGCAGAAGTTTTCATATCAAAATGTAATCACCTACATTTGGAAACAGAAATAAAAATTGAAACACAATTTATTGTCTTTACATTATTATTTATTATGAATATAGAGTTCTGAGATAGCTAGAAGTTGCAGTATATTAATTATTAGACCTACAGTTAGGAAGATCTGAGTTCATAATCCATCCTTAGTGGTGGATTATGTGACTCTGGGTAAGCCACTTAAATTTTTTCAGACTCTGTTTCCTCAATTGTAAAATATATAAAAATTAGCACTTATTTTCCAGAGATAAGATTCAAGCGAGATCATTTTGCAAACTTTAAAATAATAATATCTAGCATTTATATAACACTATGAGGTTTGTAACACAATCTACATGTTATCTCACATCATCCTCAGAATACCCCATGAAAAATGCTACTATTATCTCCAGTTTATAGATAAATTTGGCTGAGAGAAGTTGTGTAATTTGTCCAGAATTACACAGCCAGTTAAGTTCATTATTATTATTATTATTATTATTTCCTAGCTGGGAATATTTTTCCTCTCCAGTTATCTCATGCTACATTTGTTCTTGCTTTTTGATCTTTAGATAATGATCTAGTTAACTGTCAATGACCAGATGTCTAAGTTAATCTTTCCCTTTGAATGAATTTCAGTTACATACTGCAACTCCTTACTCTGTCCCATTGTATGTCTGTGCTTTCTGAAGAATTAGAAAACAAGGTGAAAGGAAGAGAATTAACATGAACTACAAAGTGAACCAGAACTTGTTCTGAATGCCATGGTTCCCTCTCAGTGTGATTTTGCAAGCCACAGTGGGCTCCAATACTTACTAGAATCCTGGATCATGTGCTGAGCTCCACCATGTTAGAAGGATATGAACAACCTGGGATGCCATTGAGAGGAACGTCATGAACACAACCTATAGGGAAAATGTGAGCTGAGCTGAACTCAGAAAATGCAATGCATTATGTAAACATGATGATGGATTTGGAGTCACGATACCAGTTCAAATATGGCTACATTAATATATGTGATATTTGGTAAATAACTTCTCTGTGCCTCAATTTCCTATCTGTAAAATAGGGATAATACTAGCACTTTCCAGATCTGTTGTGAGGATAAAATGAGATAATAATTATCAAATGCTTAGCACAGTGCCTGGCACATAGTAAAAGTTACATAAATGCCAGTTGTTATATTTCCAAAGCATTTTGTAAAACTCAAAACTCTATATGAATGCAAGCTATTATTGTTTATGATGATAGCACAGCCAGATAGTATAGTGGATAGAGTGCTGGGGCTGAAGTCAGGAAGATTCAGTTTGGGGAATTCAAATCAATTCAAACACTAACAAGTTTTGCAATCCCAGATAAGTCATTTAACCCTGTTTATTTCAATTTCTTCATCCATAAAATGAGCTGGAGAAGGAAATAGTGAACCATTCCAGCATCTTTGGAAAGAAAACTCCAAATAGGGTCACAAAGAATCAGACACAAATGAAAAGATTGAACAACAAAAATTCTATAGAGGAAACTGAGTCACTTAAAGCTGAAATGATTTGCCCATTTCATAACTAGTAAGTATTAGAAGTGGGGAATTGATCTTAACATCTATCTAGTGCTCTTTCAACTGTACCAATGTGTCCTTCCATTCATTAGAGGAAAAGTCTCTTCATTCCTATAATTAAAATCTTAACTTGTTTTAATAATGAAACATAGCGCTTTTCATTAACTCTCCTGTGTGTGTGGGGGAGGTATCTGGAGAAAGATGGAGATATACTTATCACTGTTCCAAATCTATCACTGTGATAGGGTAGGGGCTGGGAAACAAAGATGACATGTCTCCAGAGGTTCTGCATAGATGCTGTGATGAGATAAGATGGTAGATGAGGGAGCTGAGATATTGACTGACAGAAACTCAGAGCCAAGTTTGTAGAAGATCTCCTCCCTTCTCCTTGATATTATTCTTAACCACTATTTTAATATGCCTTTATAAGTATAGTAGAGCTAAAGTAGGGAAGACAGAATTAGTATTTATGGGTTATCAAGGACTAAGGAGCATGCTTTTGCAACCAACCAGACTTCTGATTCACCATTCACTCACTTTTTATACAACTTTTTTGTCCTCTTCCTTTCTACAATAACCCAACCTTTGGGAACCCTTGACCTTAAAAAAAGAGCAGATTCATCTCCCAACCAATCCAGAATATCTACATTTATATCATATAAGAAAATGTAGTCTGTATAGCTCAAATTAGTCATGCTCGTGAGAGTTTCCATGGCAACAGATGAGCTTCCCTTATTCATGTGAGATTGTTTTCCTAGGAGAATTTGAGGATTTAAGCCTCACTTATGATTTACCATCTGTGTCCTGTAACTAGTAGCTACTCCTGCCCATCAGTGAATGATAGGGAATGATAGGGAAGAGGGATGCTAAAGCCTAGGGAATCCTTTATTAATATAATAGCTCAGGGATGCCATAGTCTCCATTTTCTAAGATTCCCTCTGTCCTGGGGCCTGGAGGAGGGGGTCTTTCTGCCTAGGATTTTTTATAAGGTTGTAATGCTAGGACACTAAGTTTGGCTATGATAACCCATGGAAAACCTCATAAGACAGAGGCACTGAAGGCAAATCTCACTGACTTCTTTTTGCTGTGCTTCTGTCCCAGATACTGCCACCTCACCAAGGGATCCTCTGATCATTTCATTTTTCTGAAGGATTGTCCAGTCAACTGATTGGAAGTGCTGTTTCTGTTCTGTTCGTGAGCAGTATGCATGACAAAGTTCCTAAGAGCATAGCTCTAATCCAAAAGAGTTAGATTAGATTTCTGATTTTATCCCCACTCTAAATACTGTAATTCTGAGGTACAAGGAAGGGAAGTGATTTACCTTAGGCAATACAGGTTGTAAAATGGCCAGGATTGAAACTTAGAGCATTTGAGAGGTAGCCAGGTTCAATGAAAAGAACATTTGCTATATAAGCAGTCTGAATTCAAATGCTGTCTCTGCCACTTATTATATATGTGACACATACATTTTGAGGGTCCCAGTTCCTCATCTATGAAAAGGAGGTATTGGACTGTATGGCCTTTGAATATAGTATCCTTTAATTTTAAATCCAACAATATTTTCACTATGTCATAGACTTTTTAGAGATCTGTTGATGTGAACGATCAAGAAGATCTCAGTGCCTGAGATTCTTTCATCCCTCACCTGGTCTCCTTCATAACTTAGTTCCACACTCACCATAGCTCTGGAGGTATGGCCTTCTGTCTCTTGGTTAGCCAGAAGTATGCTTAGCTGAACTCAGGCTTGGATAGGTCTTTATATCTTCTTAATTTGAATTGAAGTAATGGGTCAACTGGGATCTGGATACAAATCCAGGAGATTTTCTTTAAGCCCATGAGTGCTAGGGAGAATGACTGTGAGGCTAGTGTTGTGTCCAGGGGCCAAGGAGGCACAGAAGAGGATGGAGTAACAGAAGAAGGCATCGAGGGAGAATTGGATTTAACTTAAGCATCTGTTGCTTTCTTTGGGAGCACCTGAGTGGCCAAACCCAAGGACCACTTCCCTCTTTGTGGCTATTTGGGATGGGGTAGAGGAAGAAGGAATTGAAATGTAGGTGAGGTTTTTTTTTTTTTACTTGGAGGAAACTCAGAAGTGAGGCTGCGGAAGAGCTGAAACTGAACCTGTTCTCCCCTCTCTTCAATCTCCTCTTTCTGTTGATAATGTTCTAAGTCATGCTTTATGGCTTCAAAAACATAGGGCTAAAGTTGGTGGAAAGGATGGAGTTAGCCCTTTGGGATTAATAGTGGATAAGGACCATTACTTTGTTTCTAACCAGAGTAGTAATTCCCACTAGAAAACCCAGAATCTCTCATTTTGCCTACTCCCTAGATTCTTCAGTGAACCAATAGATAAGCAAATGTCTAAATCTTCAAATAATTCCCTGGCACTCACTCACAACAGTGAAATGTCTGGGGACCCAAATGTTTCACACATTAAGATAAATAATTCTAGTCAAAGTAGACCAAATTTTCTGAGAAATCCAAGGGAAGTGACTCTTCCAGCTCAGTCCCAGGTTATACCTGTTTATGCTTAGATAAATCTAGTAGACCAATACTTCTAGTCAAAGCTTCTTGTTCTCTGAACTTGTTCTCTTTCCTTAGGCACTATGATCACCTATCCCTTACCCAGGATGTTCTGGATTGGGATTTTCTACATTTCTTCCTCTATAAGAAAAGGACTTTGGCATGAGATAGTAGTGTAATATGGCAATCACAAAAGCTACCAAGTCCTTGATCTATATTAAGAGAACTATAGTATACAGAACAAGGCAAAAAAAATCATCCTTTTTTCATCTGCCATGATCAAATCACATGTGAGATATTGTGTCCATAATAATGTGAAATAAACAAAAGGGTTAGGAGGGCTTTGTGGATCATGACATGGGGGAGGTTCATAGAACTAAGGATATTTAGTTTATAGAAGAGAAGGCTTAGCCTAACTGTCATCAAATAGCAAAGTCTACTACTCAGAAGATGACTTTTGAATTCCTTTTAATTTTTTTTGTAATATTTATTACATTTTTCAATTGGGATTTCATTAGAGATACCATATGGGAAATCCTCTTGGGCCCTAGTAGTAGAATCAGAGGCAATGACTAGAAATTAAGGAATATTAGGATAAACTCAACAACAATGAGGGATTTCACAAAAATGGAATGAGCTGTCTTGAGGACATAGATTTAGAGGAATGAACTTTAGAAATCACGTAGCCCATTTACCTTATTTTATATATGAGGAAACTGAAGGCTCAGAAATTAGGATCAGCCCCGTCTAGAGCCAATATAGATTAGAGGCTCTGGTCTCCCTGCCTTTTCTCTTTGCTAATGTCCCTAGGGCTCTATCAGGGGATCCTCTTATTCTAAAATCAAATGTAAAAAATCATTCAATAAGTATTTATCAAGTTCCTATGATGTAACAAACATTGGGTTAGGTACTGGGACAAAGAAAAATAGAACAGTGTCCACCCTGTAGAACTTATATTCTTTAGAAGGAAACAATCTGTAAATAATAAATCTGTAGAATGTAAGGTAATTTTTTGGTCTGGGAGAAGCCTTAGAAGAAGATTACAAAGAAGGAAATAGGGAGGAAGTAAAGAAACAAGGAAGGGAGATTGGATAAAAGGAGGGAGGGGAAAAAAGAGAAGGAAGAAAGGAACCTTGAACGGTCACACAAGGGAAAGGAAGAAGCTGCAGCCCTCCATAAGACCCGTATCCTTCCTGGCTTGCTCCCACAGCCCCCTCAGACCCATTTCCTCCCAGATGATCAGAAATCTGGCCTTCTGCTCCCCATTAGAACTGACCAGTTTTGTGTGATCAGCCCCAGGGGGAGATAGACCACCAGATATGGCTTGAATTTCTTTATCAGGTGCTACAAGCGACCAGCCAGCTGGCAGCAGACAGTCTCAATCACTACAGTCTCTTCTGCTATCCTTCAGAATAAGTGGGAGTAGAAAGGGAAAAAAGTGTAAGTGAAGTGATTGTGGCTAAGCCATACTAGTAGTAGCCATAGTAATGCCTTATCACTGTACCACTTAGCTGTGTTTGACACTTAAAATCTGGTCCTACTGAGGAAAAAAAGAGTAACATTGCATGTTCAGCCCCAAGTATGCCAGAAATAATTGTATTTAAATTATGGTTATTCACTATCAAAGTCCCTTTTACATTAGTATTCAAACTGGAATAATCTCCTACATATTCTTGAACATGACTGTAGTAAAAGATGATTTGAAATAACATTTATAGAAATCTTAAACAAAGGTCAAACTATGTTGCCAATCAAATAACATTAATCCAGTTGAATTCTTCTCCACATCATCTACTCAGAAAAACAAATAAACATAAACATTTTGAGAGAAATAATTATCAATAGCCAATAATTTAGGGAGATCCAGATTTCTCTTCTTCTTAAGTCCCTGATTTTTAAAAGTTCAGTCATGTGAAAAACATTATTGATGGAATTGGACTAATTTTTTTGTTGAATATCCTACACTAATTTGGGTGGGGCATAAATATGTTTAATAGTCCAAAGCTGGGAATCATCTGGATATAGAGATAGTTTCTCAATCCAAGGGTGATGTGATGTCACCCTCAGTCCCTCATTTTAATATAGCCCACTTCCCATTGTGTTAACCAATTAGAATTGATTATCAGTCCAAAAGAACATGTAAGTCTTGAACCTATCAGTATGAAGGTCTTTGTTCTAAAAAACATGCCAAAATGATCAACCTTTTATTAAAAGCTACCTATCTTATTACTAAAATGATTAAATTATCCAGAAATTGTCTCTTGAAATTTTTTAATCATCACAGTTTCATTTATATGAGAATTTTGGCATTCTATACTGGCTAAATCCAGAATTTCCTTTCTTAATATTATACTTCTCTACTTTCAAATCATATTTCAAATTTTCTTTTCCTTCTCCCTCCCCCCACTAAGTAAATTCCTTTTATGAATAAGTGCAACTTTTTTATGCATCTCAAACTTGTAAAACTTTGCTTTTAGGTGATCAGAGCTGACATATTTCCAAGTTCACAGTTTCTCATTTTGCCAAGTAATTATTTCCAATTTAGTTATTAACAAATTGACAATTTGTTCCAATTCTTTTCAAGTGACTTTGAGGGACTTGCTCTTGACCTTGTATCGTTTTATATTTGGATCAATGACTTGGACAAATACATATATGTCACCCTTATTAAATGTGAAGATGACATGACACTTGGATAGAAAAAAACACATGATGTTAGGATCTAAAAAGATAGATGTAGAGCTGAATATATTAAGATGGTATTTATTAGAAATTAATATAAATTTAAACATGGTTTCAAAATTACTTTTACAAATAAAAATAAAAACAACAACAATAATAGTATTTTATGTAGTACATTAAGGTCTGAAAAGGTCAAGTATGAGTTTGGGAAGAATATGTAGAGGAATGTGGCTGGAATACAGTGTGTGAAGGGGATAAATACTGGACCTTTGAGCTCATTGGAAGAGAAATCTTCTAAATGAAGAAAATCCCTTTCCCAATGCAGTGCTTTACTTTCTTTGCAAATTGAAGTTTTAGACAACTGCCTATAGAGATTATGTGACTTTCTTAGAGTTTTATAGTTAGTATAGGACAAAGACAGAATTTGAACACAGGTGTCCTGATTATGGCTACCTCACATACTGAAGGAAGTAAGATAAAATAAACCTGGCATGATAGGGTAGAACCATATTATAAAGGACTTTAAATATTAAGTAAGGAATTTGCATGGTTTTGAAGAAGTAATGGGGACCAACAGAAAGTTCTTGAGCTTGGAAGTGACATAATCATACTTATGGCTAAGAGACTTTATTTTGCCTGCTGAGCAAGGGATGATAATGATGAATTCTAAGGTTTGGTCACATCAATGCGAATCTAAAGTGAGCAGAAAGAGGTCATTGTAGTTGAAAAGGTTGAATAACTATGTGGTCTACCTAGAGGAATTATTGTAATGAACACCAGAGTCTCTAAAAAGATTGACAGAGAACTGAAAAGAGGATAAAAGTGGAATGGGGACTATTAACTGTAAAAATCTATAGAATGACCTAGATCTCTTTGGATTAAGTCAACATGAGAAGAAATGAACAATATGTAGAGATACATGAAAGAGTTACAATATGCATCTAGACGCAAGTCAGATGCCATTTTCTACAAAAGGCCTTTGCCTGATTATCCCCATTCCTAGTGTTCTCCCTGAGATTTCATCTCATTTGCAGTGTATATATTTTGTATGCAACTCTATTATGTATCATCTCTCTCACAGTAGACATCATTTATCCACTTGATTTTTCCAAAATAAATTGTTTGACCAAATGCTTTAGAATTGTTATGGATCTCACTTGGGGTTTTTGCAGAATTCCAGTAATTGATGCTGATCAATACAATGTCATCTGAAAGAGGAATATTGTATTTAAAGGGAATTGCTCTTCCTTTGGGGCTCAGCATTTGATCATCCTTCATGACAGTGACAAATAAGCCTGATGAGCCTATCTTCCTATTTTATATATCATTTTCCTTTTTGTTGAGTCTTCTGCTACAACAGTTATTTTCTCTCTAGGTCCAGTTCAGATATTCATTGCATTTACTTGAATTTCAGTAACCTTTTAGATGGTCTCTGTGTTTCCAATTTTTTGCCTCTTAAAAATAGGTCTACCCCACCAAAAAAAAATTTCAATGGCTCTTGCTTCTATGATAAAACACAAATTTCCTCAGCCTGACAAAATCAGTTCTTCAAAATCACGTTTCTACTTATATTTTCAGCATCATGTCTTATAATGCTTTCCCTTCTAAACTATTCTCATCAAATGAGTCTGCTAGTTATTTCCTTTTTAAGACATTTAATTTCTTGCTTCTATAAAGTTGATCTATCCTTGTCAGGAATGAACTTCTTTCTCTTTTCTGTCCTGGGAGTACTGTGCAAAATACCACCTGCTGGCCTCTGTATTCACCCCTAGGCATTTACAGGGAGCCTTGCATTAGTCTTGGTTCCAGGCCACCTGCTTTTGGTCTTTAAACCCCCAAAACTCTCAAATATGCATCAGTTCTGGATCCAGACTAACTTCCTTCTGTCTTGTTTTTATCCAAGTGTCTTCTCACAGTCCTTGCATGAGCCCCCAATCCAGGGCTTTAGAGACCTTTCTTAGCCCTACCCATTTCCTGCCTCCTAGTTGAGCTCCCCAAAGCCATACCTTTATCTTGTCCCAATTTGCTGAGAAGTGGCCTCTATCATCTCACAAAGTATAAAATGTCTTGAGGCTAGATTTCAAGGGAGAGTTTTGAATTGTTTAATCACTTGACACTTTAAAGTGACCTCTCTATATTTACTCTATTCTCATTCCTCAATGGGTACTCCCAGCCCATTATAATTTATTCTTCCTAATTCTGAAACTCATATTGCCAAACAGATCTTATCTCCAACTGCCCTCTCTTTTATGTCTATCAATTCACTTCTGCCCTATAAATGTTGACTACAAATGTACCCATCCCATATAGGATTTTCTCTGGAATTGATGATCTATAATTAATAAGCCTACTTTCATCTTAAATCTTTTGCTTCCTTATTCCCTCTAATCTTCTGGCTCTCACACTGAGCTTTACCTCCCTCACATAAAACCTGGTCACCCTTTTGAGTACTGATTTTACTTTTAATTATCCCCCAACTTATGAGTCATGAAGGATTCAAAATATTCCTGAATCAACACTGTCACTTTTAGACTGTCTATCACCATCACTAAGGAAATAACCTCTCCTTCATTAAGAAGAGTCAAATGCAATTCAATTATGATTGCAATGCAAATTAAATGCAAATTTACTACCCAATCAAGATTTTGGTAACTTGTAAAAGCATCCCTTTTCAACTTTTTTCTTCTCCTTATCCTCCCACCCTCACCCTTCACCAGAAACAGTCTCCTTCCTTCCTCAATGAATTCACTGCTTGGTTTGCAGTTTTACTCTCCATCACCAATTATAATCTCATATTAGAGGACTTCAAAAGAAATACTGGAATTTCCTCAAATATCCTAATATCCCCTTTCTTCATTCTAGTCCATATCCATATCTCATTTTTCCAATTCATGTAAGCTACATATAGAGATGTAATTATACCTGATCTTTCACTCAAAATTGTACCACCTCCATCTTCATAAACTCTGAAGTTGCTTTTTCTGATCATCATTGTTTATTCTTTCATCTTTCCCTTTGCCTTACAACCCTTAATCCTGTCCTTCATCTTCACTTCCTTCCATCTCTCCTCAAGCCTCCAAATACGATCCTCTACTCCAATCTGTCTACTGAGAACCTTGATTTATACATGAAAAATGATGAAGTCATTTATTTAAAGTCTCTCTTCTTTCCTACTTATCTCCCATTACTCAAATATCTTCTGCCACTATTTCTTCCTTCATCCTTATTTCACATAAAGAGGAGGTTGTTCTCCTTGCCAAGGTAAATGTCACTGCATGTACCCTTGATCACAGCCCTCCTGTTTTCTCTAGCAGATTGTCCCCTCTTTCAATCTCACTAATCTTGGATCTCTTCTATATATGAGATGCTTCCTGGCTGCTAAACTTGAGTAAAATGTATAGACTACCTCTCCTTTCAATTTATTGCCCAAAGCTCTGTTATGTACCTTGTTCTTTTTTCTCTATATAAATATATATTATATTACTTGTTGAACTCATTAACTCTCAGAGGTTAAATTATTACCTTTCAATTTATCCAGTCCTAACCTCTTTCCTAAGCTTCAGTCTTGCCTGTTGGATATTGTGAACAATATTTTCTATAGACAATTCAAATTCAAAATGTCCAAACTAAAACTCGTTATATTTCCCCTAATTTTCCTCTCTTCTCATTACTTCAAAGGACACTCCATCACTCCAATAACACAGATACACAGCTACAAACAAGGAGACCTTAACTCCTCACCCACATTTATCCCATATATCCAATATATCATTAAGACTTTTTGTTCTTACATTCACAGTATCTCTCATATGTATTCATTTTTATATTCTGGTAGCAGCCTGATATAGTTCCTCATCACCTCATTCCTGGACTACTGCAATAACCTTCTGGTTGGTTTCCCTGCTTCAAGTCCCCCACTCCAGTTCATTTTCCACTTAACTGCTCATTCTCTTCCCAGTCCTATTTCTCTTCTCTTCTGTGTACTGTAGTTGTGATCAGAAGTAAAAGGGGATCACAAAAATATATTGAAGTTCTGGACCAGTGTCATGGGTATCCCAAAAGAATTTGGAAGCTTAGACAATTTCTAAGTCAAGAAACAAAAGTTTTATTATACTTGGAACATCAATTAAAGTGAGTTAAATTCCAAGAGAGAAAGATAGCAAAGAGCAAAAAGCAAGAAGGCAAATTTATAGGAAAAAATGTTAAAGGTGGAATTATAAAATACAGAATAAAGAACACAGTAGGGTAAATGATATCATGGGATTGGGATTCACATGATTAATAGGAGGTTTGGTAATGGGGGCTAACGAAATTAAGATGTGCTCATTTTTCTAATTTGGATGACAAACCCAGATATCTTTGAAGGAAAATAATGACAGAAAACAATTCTAAAGATAAAAAAAAGAGATTTTTGTAGTGTACAAATGGATATGGGAAGTTTCTTTTATGATGCAGATCACAATGGAGTCATGGTCTTCATCCAATTTAGGAGGATTAGAGACAGACAATGACAAATATAGATTGGGGAAAAGAATCAATAATTTTAAGTAACTAAAGTCCAGTTAAAGAGGTTTGAAGTATGTTCTATTTCTTTGAAAATGAAACAATGATGTGTGTGTGTGTGTTTAAGAGAGCTAGAATTTAGTTCCATAAAAACATTCTATCTACATGAATTGTTCAAACATAGAATGAGCTGCCTGACAAGCTAATGGCTTCTTCGTCAATATTTTGTCACCTGGAAAAGGGTGGCTATGAATATTTTTAATGATCTCATTGGGATCCAGATTGGTAGTGGAATTGCTAGGCTAAAATTCATGTACAGTTTGATTGCCTTTTGGATATAGTTTCAAATTATTCTCCAGAATGGTTGTATCCATTCAAAACTCCATCAGTAATACATTAGTATCCCAATTTTCCCACTTCTCCAATATTTATCACTTTCCTTTTCTGTCATATTAACCAACCTTATAGATGTGAGGTGGTACCTCAGAATTATTTCAATTTGTATTTTTCTAATCAATAACAATTTAGAACATTTTTCATACAACTTAATTTCTTCATCTGAAAATTTGAATAAGTTCTTGATTAATTTTGTTGCATTTATAGGATTTCCTAAAAACAAAACAAACTCCTTCAAATGAAGCTTTTTTGATCCCTTTGCCCATATTATATAACTCATAACTATAAGCTTAAAGCATTAAAATTGAGGTAAATTATTTCTGATTGTCTAGGTGGACAAAGGTAAGAAATAACATTTTTAGTTTTGTCATGGCTAATCTAAGAGAAAGATTTATTTATTTATTTATTTTTTGCTGAGGCAATTGAGGTTAAGTGACTTGCCCAGGGTCACACAACTAGGAAATGTTAAGTGTCTGAGACAAGATTTTAACTCAGGTCCTCCTGACTTCAGGGCTGGTGCTCTATCCATTGTGCCACCTAGCTGCCCCGAGGAAGAAGATTTAAGATGGTTCTTCATAGCCTTTCAGCATCCTGAGGAAAGCAAAGCTGAGACTTCAGGAAGCCTGAATGAAATTTCCCTATGTTTTTAGTATGTGATTATTATGCTATTATGTGACCATGATTACATAGATATCAGCTATGGTTCAGCATTCACTTTTCAATGAAACTGGACAATGGAGGAAGTGATGTCATTTGTGAGAAGAACCTGATGTTCCACTGTGACCTTCCCAATATCTTTTTTATTTTCTTGGAATGTTTTCTCTGCTTAATCAGTTAAAAAGTAGCTCAGCTAAGCTTCATAGCATCATAGTAATTTGGAATAGGAAGGGACTGTAGAGAAAAACCTAGTTCAAAGCCTTTCATTCACAGATAAGAAAACTTTGTCCAGAGAAGGAAAGGGACTTGCAAAATATCAGTCATTGAGTCATTGACACAACTGGGATGAGAAATCAAGTCACTCTGTGATTTTTTCCCTTGATCATTAGGGAAAAAAGAGTAACCAGGCCTCTGAGGAATCTCTGTATTTGGAAATGAAGATAATATTGGGGCTTAATTGGGTGATTGTTGGGGTTTGTTATTCTGGATGCTTCAGATGGAGATAAAATTGGGTCAAATCTAAAAATAACTTTTTCAATATAAAGGTTCCATCCTATCTGTCATCCAATTATTGCTCCTTCTATCACCATACATTTTTTCCTTAAGGCATTTTGTTGAAGTTCTTGTTTTCTTGCATCAAAGCAAACATGAAATGGTAGTGAGAAGCTAGGGAACTGGCAAAGGTCAGCCCAAGAGGTGGGTTGGAGCTATTGGAGATATAAGGTTGAGGCTCCTCAGAGAAAAGCATTGGTGCCTCATTAATTCTTTTAGAAGGAGGCTAATGGTCAAGGTGAAGAAAGAGACAATGAAGATGCAATGGAAATAAAGAATAAAGGCACCTGATTCCAAGTCCCACTTTAATTTACTGATTCATTAGTTGTGTGATCAAGTGCGAGTCCTTACATATCTAAAGTTTAGATTAGAAAGAAGCCTTCCAAGAGTCCCTGATGTGACTCTAATTCAATGGTAGCATTCCACAATGGAGGAAGATAACGGAACAAAAGAGATTTTGGTCATTAAATCATTGAATCTCTGAACTGAGAGTAATCTCATCCAAATGATACAAAGTAAAGAGGAAATAGTTAAAGCTTGAAAGATTCACAATAGGCAAAGAATTATAGAATTTTATTTTTGGAAGACACCTTTTGGTACTGTGGAGAGGACTAGTACTTTGACATAGAGAATGATGACATTAGCTCACATTCATATAGTATTTTAAGGTGTTCAAAATTCTATACATTTACTCTGTCATTTGATCCTTACAACTTCTCTGTCTGGTAGATTCTATCATCTTTTTTACAAATGCAGAAATTGAGACTAAGAAAAGTTAAATGATTTCCCAGTATCACAGACTAATAACCATATAATAAATGGAAATGTAAGATTGGTAAACTTTAAAATTGACAATGCACTTTATATACTTCATGGCATTTGAACCTCATAACAACTTTGTGAAAT
>JAJPUD010000871.1:0-33764 GCA_023553655.1 Myrmecobius fasciatus
GGGGGGGTGAGTCTAAAGAATGCTCAGAACATGGAATTTTGCCATTGGGGATAGTGTGCTTTTGGAGACCCAGAAGGAAAGAATACCATCCTCAACCTCTCCATTAGAGGGTACCTTAAAGGCAATTAGTGGGCCCAGTGGGTGGAATACTGGACTGGACAGAAGTGAGGAAGACCCAAGTTCACTTGCCATTTAACATTTATTACTCAAATACAGAGGTTCTTAACCAGGAGTCTGCAAAGTTCCTTTTTTAAAATTTGATAACTATATTTCAATGTAATTGGTTTCCTTTGTAACCTTATACATTTTATCTATTTAAAAGCATTCATATGCTTAATATTTTTGTGTATTTATATATTTAAAATAATTATTCTGAAAGGGGTCCAGAGACTTCACTGGACTATCTAACAAAAAAATTAATAGCCCCTGCTCTAATGAGTCATCAATCAGGATATTTTCTCCAATGATGAAGTTTCCAAGACATACAGGTTTTTTCCCATCTTGTACAATCTGTGTCTGAATTTCCCCAGGAAATTTACCACAAAGCGTTCAAAAGGGTTCCCCCCTTTCTTTACTAGCATGGTACTTTGCCCATATTGATATAATATCTACTATTTATACAGTGCTTTAAAGTTTCCAAGGCCTTAAAGCACTTATCGAATTTGATGCTCTTATTATCAACCCCCATTTCCCAGCTATGGAAATTGAAGTTAGGAATGATTTGCACAGGGTTATACAACTATCGAGTGATGGGGATTTATTTTAACTCAGATTTTCCTCAACAAAATATTACATGCTATTCACTGCTTCCCTCCCAACCCTTCCCCCCAACTGCCATCACAATGACATTTAATAAAGCTCTGGTGAAGATAAATACATGAAAATGTAAAGAAGATGGACTGATCTGGTGATGAGAGTGATGGATACAAGTGAGATTGTCCTAGTGCTCCTTTGGTAGCAAAAGAAAATGGAGAAAGCTCTTAGCACCCTGCTAGAAGTAACAGTGAGAAAAAATAATGAACATAGAGAAGGACTCTGCGTCAGACCAACAGAATAAACTAACAGTAATGGGAGTAGGATCCCTGAGCTGCCCTGAAAGTGAATGAGGCCTCCAGGACCAAAGTCCAGAAGAAGCTCTTCTTTTCCTTTGCAGCCAGGCTCCCTCGTGGCTTCTCAGGAGACATTGAAATAAAAATTCACTGATTTTGAATGAGAGAAAGGAGCAAGGATTGACAGAAAGGAAGAATGATGGCATTTGAGGAGGAAAAAGTTTTCCCTTTCCTATGGATCTATGATTTCACTGAGGTAGGTGCAGATGGTAACCCAGCCTTGTTTTCTTACCCTATGTAACATTCATCTCTGTCCTCCCATATGTGCTCCATAGGGTGTCCATCCAATGTGCTAGAGGCTTTTCTCTAGGTCTTTGAACATTATATGGGCACCAGAACAGCCCGTGGATGATCCATCTGTTACTCTTGTTCTTCCTTCGTGACTCTTCCATCTCCTTTTCAAGCATAAGTTTCTTTAATGAGATGTTTTAGTCCATTTCTTGCATGCAAATTATCATTAGTAACATGCTGCAGCCTGTTTATGTCCACTAGATATCTCTCATTGTGGGCCTCTTGGTGACTTGCACTTCTGATTCTTCAGAAATCATGGCATTCTATAAGTAAAAGATATATAGCATCACCAGGAAAATGTTGATACTAAAAAGATAAATTTATAGGGGCACATACCTGGAAGCTCTGCTATTAGAAAAGCAGAAGCTTGGGGGATCATTTGAGCTGAGGAATTCTAAGCTGCTGTAGGGCTTAAGGCACTTGGGTATCCACACTGTCTAACACCGATATGGTGAGCGGCTAAATGGAGAGAACGAGAAGTTGCATCAGGTCACCCAAGGAGGGGGCAAACTGACTCAGGTGAGAAATAGCAGATCAAAGATTCCAGTAGTGACATTAGGACAGTGAGTGATTGCATCATCTCTACCTAGAGTGAGATAGAAAGATCCAGTCTCTAAACAAAAGAAACAAACAAGTAAAGAAGGAAGGAAAGAGGAGGAAGGAAAGGGAAGGAGAGAAGGGGGAAGGAAGGAAGAGAGGAAGGAAGGAAGGAAGGAAGGAAGGAAGGAAGGAAGGAAGGAAGGAAGGAAGGAAGGAAGGAAGGAAGGGAAGGAAGGAAGGAAGGAAGGAAGGAAGGAAGGAAGGAAGGAAGGAAGGAAGGAAGGGAAAGAGGGAGGGAGGGAAAGAGGGAGGGAGGGAGGAAGGAAAGAAAGGAATAAAAGAAGGAGGGAAGGAAGGAAGGAAGGAGGGAAGGAGGGAAGGAAGTCTTACCTAAGTCTTAATGTCTCTTGGCCTCATTTGAAAAATTAAAGGAATTGGACATGAAGGCTTTTGCCATCTTTCTAACTCTAAATATTATCCTCTGCTGCTATATTGTTATTCTCACTATAAATAAAGCCAGAAGACATAAGGAAGTTGCAAGTAATGAAAGGATTGTTCACAGGTTTACTTACTGACATAAGAAAAGAATGTGTAGTGTTGGTTTCTTTGCAGTTCCAAAGACACAGGAAACATTTCCTTGGATACTCAGTCACTTTCTTCAAAGTGTTCATCATAAGCAAAACTGCCACCATAAAAAATAATCCTTATACTTTTTTGTTGTTTTAGGAGATGGGAAGGAGTTCCTTAATCAAAGATAAACTAGCTCACCATTGGCTATCTGAAGATGCACTCATGTCCCTGGTAACTTTAAAAAGAAAACTTACCAATTCTAGAGGCAGTTAGCAGAAACAGGAAGATCTCTGCTGGCTAGAGTCATTTTTGATGATCAGGAGAGTCATCAATGGCAGTCAAGAAGCGAGCCATCTATAGAGAAAAAACCCACAAGTTTAGAAGGAATTGCTCTTCACATTTTCCCTTTTCCATTTCCAAAGTGCAACATGGGTGTGGAAAGGAGGAGGGTTGAATACAGAGCAATCTCTCTCAAGATCTGTGTTCTTCCTCTATAGCTGGCTCTTTTCTAAACAGCCAACAATAACTCATCAAGGTGAACAAGTATAGGGCTCATCTACAATTCCAATAAATTTGATTGAAGCATTTTTTCATACCTCCTAAAGAGCAAAGGAATGGAAACATCTCTTAACCCCTTCTTTATACTACCTTTACAGACCTAAAGAAAATTAAATGAGAAGAGCATTTAAACTAGACCAAATATACAAAGAGGAAATCTGTGCTGGAGGCAATACAATTTAGGGGATTTTGGAAGATTCTCAAGATATTTGAAGGTAGGAGGAAAGATATGGAACAAGTAGGAAAAATCATGGAGATATCTTAAACACATACATACACAGAAATATTGAATGAATATCAGGCTACTGATCCAAATGCTTCCTCTCTCAACTACAAAATCTTTATGAGAACCTCTCAGTGTGCATGTATCTCATGTTTCCAAGGTATTATTGATGAAAACATGAGAAGGAAGCCAAGACACTTTTTCAAATGATTTTCTAAAGTTAGTTATACCTTTACATTTTTGCAATAAACTGAAAGGTGAAGAATACAAGCTATATATTTTCACAAAAATATGTATATATATATATATATATATATATATTTATGTGTGTATGTATATGTATATGTGAATATGTGTATATATCTATATAAAATATTATATGAATATATGGAGAGAGATAAAAAAATTTATCTTCCCTGAATATACTAAGGTAACATAAGTGAGATTCTGAATTTGGGATAATTTTGTTAGATGATTTTCTGAATGTTAATATGAAGAGAGGGAGTAGCCTTTGGGAGAAAATATAACCCAGAATTTATATGGATATCCTCTTTGAGATGATAGAGGGTGTCATCTTGATAGGATGTGGGACATTCTCTTGGCTTCTCTATTGGTTGTCTTAGTCATGGAATTTAGAAATAATTGATTGAGGTGGAACTATTGTACATCTTAGCTGTCCACTTAGATTTACACATAGTAGATACTTAATAATTGTTTATTGATTGCTTAAACTGATGAAACATATCAGAAGAGAAAAATCAAAAGTGAGGTAGAATTAGGTTTTGGAGGATGAAGACAAGTGCATCTCTACTATCATGCAGGATACTGGATATTCTGGTTCCAAAGCCCAGGCTGTAATATCTTAGTTCTAGAGATAATAACCATTAAGAGGTAGTGGCAGAACCTCTAGGACCAGAGTGACAGAGTATCCAAGGTATCATAGAAATGTGTGTGTAAAGAAGAGGGAGAAAATAGGATGGCCCTGGGAGTGGATGGAACCACATAATCCGAAAGGTCACAACAGTTGACAATGATTTGTAGGGTGGCAAGAATTCCTAGAGAGCAAAGGGGTCATTACTTCAACAATACTGAGTTCTATATAACTGAACCCACAGTCCTGAAAAGAACAGCAATGTGTATACACACACATACACACACACACACACACACACACACACACACATGCTTGTATCTCCATATCTGTAGGATCATCAAAGCAAATAAATTACAACATGGAAGAATAAAACACCCCCTTGCTTTTACTGTGAGTTACATGGGCTCTGCAGTTTCACTAAGAGGACATTCTTGTCTAGCAATCAATGTATTCCAAAATTCAAAAAATTCTCTTTGGATCCAAAGCAAGAAAACTCTGAGGTACCATTTCACACCTTCACATTGGCTAAGATGACAGGAAAAGATAATGATGAATGTTGGAGGGGAAAACTGAGACATTAATGCATTATTGGTAGAGTTGTGAAATGATCCAACCATTCTGGAGAACAACTTGGAACTATGCCCAAAGGGCTATAAAACTCTACATATTCTTTTGATATAGCAGTGTCTCCACTGGGTCTATATCACAAAAGAGGGAAAGGAACCCACATGTGAAAAAATGTTTGTAGCAGCCCTTTTTGAAGTGGCAAGGAACTAAAAATTGAGTGATTTGCTTGCAGTTAGGGAATGGCTAAATAAATTATGGCATATTAATATAATGGAATATTATTATTCTATAAGAAATGATGAGCAGGCTAATTTCTGAAAAGCCTGAAAAGACTTATATGAACTGATGCTAAGTGAAGTAAGTAGAACCAAAAAAACATTATACACACTAACAACAAGATCATGTGATGATTCTACATCCAGAGAGAGAACTACAGAGACTAAATGTTGATTTAAGCATAATATTTTGACTTTTTTTGGTTGTTTGCTCATTTTTTTTCTTTTCTTGTGGTTTTTCCCCTTTTGATCTATGGTTTTTTTTTTTGCATAGCATGATGAATATGGAAATATGTTCAGAACAACTGCATATGTTTAATCTATATCAGATTGCTTGCTGTCTTGGAGAGGGGAAAGGGAAAGAGAGAGAAAAAAAAATTTGAAATACAAGGTTTTGCAAAGGTGAATGTTTAAAATTATCTTTTCATGTATTTGAAAAAATAGAATACTATTAAAGTTTTTAAAAAATTCTCTTTGAGAGTAGCCCCTAAGGGCTACTTAGAGGATTGCAGAAGTTTCCAAAGGATGTAGAGCACTGACCAGGAAATAGGGAAGTCACCTATCTATTTATCTCAAATGCATTTCCTTTCTAAGGGAGTTAAAAGTGACTTTAAATATAGAGAACTATGTAGTCTTTGAAAATGGGGGGTGGGGAGGAATAAGAGAAACTTCCCATATATAGAAATCTATATGTGTGTATATGCATATATACTGTATATGAAGAGCAAGACAGAGACAGAGACAGACAGACAAAGAGACAGATGGACAGACAGAGAGAAAGATCTACCCATGAGCTATGTTCTCAGGAAAGACTCTAGATGAAAGGAGACAAACCATGTTCTAAGGTTCCCAGATGTAATTCTGGATCAGGTATCAATTAAAGAAGGGGTCATTAGAAGTCGCCAAAGCTGGGAATGAATGGGGATGTAGAACAAAAGCAGCTAAGGGGAACACTGGAGGAGGAGAAGAAAAACTGTCAAGAATGTGGAGTGGCAAGAAGGGGATGATTCGTTTTGTGCTTTTGTTTTATGCCTATATGCACAGAGGGGCAAAGTAGCTCTGTTCTTCCAGCAGCCCCCAGTTCAGAATGGATGTCTTACCTGTCAGGAGCATTTGGTAAAATACATATTTCTGCTATGGTGGGAGAAAGATGTGGCCTCCAGGTAATCCATTTGGTCTGTAGTATGTGATAAACAGTCAAGCTGTCTGAGCAGAACAAAACCTGTTTCCCACCAAGGCCTAGTATGTGGTGAAGGTCTGTCCAATCAGAGCTGAAAGGCTTGAATTGAAAAAAAAATGCAATCCTAAGCATAGGGATTTGTGTTGAAACTTTGGGACTGGTGGTTAAAATTTGCTGATTCTGAGTTGCTTTCAAGGATCTGGAGTAAAAACAATTGTCCGTTCTTTATCTCAGTGTCCCTGGGAGAAAATAACCCCCCCAAAAAAGATTTCTGTCCAATTTCCCTTTTCCTTTTCTTCTTCCATCGCTCCTTTTCTCATTCTTGCTATTGAATTAAATTCTGCAGAGATGTTTAAATACCAACTATATGCCTAATACTGTGCTAAGTACCAAGAAAGATACAAAAAATGAATTAATAATATTGATGATAATGAATTGTACCTTCTACTTACCATTTAATAGAGAAAATGAGACAAATACACAAATAACAACAGTATACAGTTATCGCTTCCACAGTGCAACTTTCCCTCTCGTTATTTCAGTGTATCATGGGTCAGCATAAGATGTTAAATGAGACTTTGGGGAGACTTTTGTAGAAGCTGCAGATGATAACTGAAGGCCATCAAATGGTATAGAAAAAAATTAGAAACTCAGAAATGCGTAAAATATGGTAATGTATAATATCGACATATTTTATCTTTCAATACCATGATCATTTAGACTCCTTCTCTGATACAAAGTGAGGGCCAAAAATTTTACATGGATTTTCCAGATCTCATGGGCACTGTGCCCCTAACCCCCATGACATAGGATAACTACAAAGAGCTCCATATAAAAATAATCCCCTTCCTACTCCTTCCCACTCTTTTTGCTTTTCTCTTTTCTTCCCTCCTCATGCTATTCTCCCTTCCCAATCTTCCCATTCATTGATTCTCTTCCTTGTAGAAAATCGGGACATCTTAGGATACAACTACTCATATCCATGATCTTTCAGATATCATTGACATTGACTCAGCAACTACATCAGCCAGTTCTTTTGAAAACCTAGGATATAATTCATCTTGGCCAGGTGGTCCAGGACAGCTAGGTGATATATAACTCTTCCTTATTTTTCTTAGCAATCAACTACTCAAGAATAATTTTTGCTTGGTCATTTCCAATGTCAAGGTCATTTTCCTTCCTAGAGAGAAGAAAAACAAAATCAGAATTGAACAGCTCTCTCTTCTATAATCATCAATTATCAATCATCATCATCTTAGCCCCAAGAAAAAAGTTCCTTGATTCTCCTTTTTCTCTCAACATAACTGAAAACCCACCATTATTGCTATTCTTAACTTTGCTTCCAATCTCAGTTCATTCTGAGTTTTAGCATTTCTTATTCTATTTTTATGACTGTATTATGCTTTTATATCAATCGTCTGTTTGTTTCTGTTCTATTTGTTGCCTTGTCTCCATTTTCTGTATATTCCTTTTAAAATTTAAATTGATTGGTGAATTCCCTTCCATCCACATTGGTCTCTTCTTATTGGAATATTTTCCTTTTGCATCTTCAGAATTTTATTCTTGAGCCTCTTTCAATGCTTCCTCCCACCAATGAAGCATCTTAGTCCATGGAATCCTACCTTTCTTTTCTATGAGCCTTTTGAAATTTTCCCCCCAAAATCTAGACTACATGTGAATCTAGGCTGAGATTTTTTCTCCTTCTCTGTCATAAATTCAAGAATGAAGAAGTTACTTCTCCCTAAAATTATTTCCATCCCATGCAACCCAATCTCCCTGCTGGTAAGAATCAGATCTGGAATAAGATTCCTCTGAATGCTCCCTCCACCTTTGGAAGAATATAGCTATCATTAAAGCAAATCAAGTTATTTTCTGCTCTACTTTTGGTTCCAATACATATTTAGAAAATTGATGTTTTTTCCTCCCACCCCATTCCCATCAGTACTATAATATGGCTCTTTGCTATGCTTCTAAATTTTATAAACTAATCATCTATTTTTTCTTTCCGTCTAAGTGGTCTGTAGCAAAACAATTGTTTCTCTCTCCTTTGACCTTCATTCAAACATTCTATCATGCTTCCCCACTTATTTTCACATTTCCAATTACTTGGGCAGGCCTTGCCACAGAACAGGTATTCAACAAATGTTTGTTAAGTGAAAGGACCTAGATAAAAAGAAAGTTAAGAAAAAATTATGTTACAATCCCCTGACTTATATAGTCAATCTATTCTTTGCTATCTTTTTGATCTTGGACAAGTTATTTGATACCCATAGGACTCAGTTTCCTTAATTGTAAAATGAGGGGAATTGGATTAGATGACCAGGTAACTTTCAGTTTTCAATCTAGTGCTTTCTACACTGTCTACGTTGTGTCTACAATGCTATGAACTGGCCAAACAACTTTATTAGGGTTCCCTCCAGTGTTACAAGTTTTAACCCATTTATCCTTTCTCTATGATTTAAAGTTCCTTCCAAGAGAAGCCTTGAATGCCTCTTCAGGAGTCTCCTCAACATTAGGGAGTATTTGAGGTGTCCATTGGTCATCTCTCACTCTCTCCCCATGATCAGCTTGCCTTCTTTCTTCCTCCCACTTTTATTTGATATTCTTTAAAATGTTTCCTATCCACAATTCTTTGCTGGTAATGGGCTGCACCCCATTGATGCCCACCATGCATATCTCCATTGCCTTTTGGGTGACCCCACGGGTTCAGTTATTACTGTCACCCTTCCTTGAAAATGGATCATTGGCTTTAAGCTGATATAAATTTTATTTCATTGCCATTTGCCTTATGTACATCAATAAAATTTTACTGTTCAGTCAAGCTTCCATGAATGTTTTTATTTTCATGATAAGTTTCCGTGATTCAAAACATTGGAAAATCATTAATTGGGTAGATTCAGTGTCACCCTTGGCTCTTCCAGATTTCCAATGTAGAAGAATTGACCTCTGACCAACCTCTTAGTCCAGGAATACCCAGAAGGAATCACAGAAAGTAAAGTATAGAGAGCAAGGTATTAAATTAAATGGAAAGATATAGCTGAAAGACTTCTTACCCTGTATCCTTTTACAAAGTGGAAAGTAATTCTTCATGGAGCTAAAAGGGCAAGTGATGGGTCTATACACTATCCTAAATGTAAAAGGATGTAAATTTTAAATATAAAATGTAAATGTAAAATTTCTTGATTAAATTGGGAGGGGAGCCTGATCATTGGCTGAGACTTGACAACCCTTAAAAACTCAAAACTAAGGGCAGCTAGGTGGTACAGTGGATAGAGCACCAGCCCTGAAGTCAGGAGAACCTGAGTTCAAATCTGACCTCAGATACTTAGCACTTCCTAACTGTGTGACCGAGATCAAGTCACTTAAACTTAATTGCCTCAGCCAAAAAAAAAAAAAAAAAACCTCAAAACTAATCATCCCTGATAGCCAGTCTAGGTGGAAACCTACTGTCAAGGAAGTACTTAGACTTTTCAAACAGAAGTCCTCCTTTTAAACCAAAAAAGGCCACATTGTTCATATTTAAAAATGCATGTGCCATTCAGCATTTCTCATTCACCCCTTTTGCCAAGAAGCAGGAAGGATGCTTAAGGGATGATAAAACATGTCTATCTCCCTCACAAGGTTGCCATAAGGAAAGCACTTTGTAAACTGACTAGCACTAAAGAAATATGAGCCATACGTTATTTTAAAAAAGACTCTGTGTCAAGATACCCAGTTTTCCATAGCTAAGCCCCCAGCAAGCAAGTTGTGCCCCCCACTTAGCATAACAACAATCCTTTTGTGCTCACCCAATGAAAGATCCCACTCTCAGGTAAAAGCACATAATTATGTTATTGCTTTGACCAGTATCAGGTGTTCTCTGAGCCAGAAAAAGGACCTTCTGTATCCATGTTTGGCCATCAAGCCCTGCTATGACTCAAACTTGCCACATGTTGCTGTTACCCCTCAATGTCAGAGCTACAACTCACTGCACAGCCATTGGTTTAAGTGCTGACATTTGGCCATATTGCAGCAGGTCCTCCCACTGAAGCCCCTGCAAACATGTCTAGATCCCTCCTTGCTTACAAGCTGTTTCCTTCACTGAAATTAAGTTTAGGTCCGATTCCTGACTCTCTTGTCTCTTGTCTGTTCAGGTCTGACCACAGGTGAGAGGCCGGTTCAGTCTGGTTGAATCTATAAAGACCTAACAAGACCCATACCTTGCATTCATTATAATAAACTGCCTGTTGTCCAGATAAATTCCCTTCCCTCCTTTTCTAGAACACCCCATATCTAATTAGAACTTTCCATTCTCAATAAGTAGCTTCTACTGCCTATGACATCAGAGAAGGAAAACCAATCAGGTGTGCATGAGATAAATTTCAGCCTCCCCTACAAAATATTACTCATACTCCCTCATCCCTGATGCATCCGACAACCCAAGTATTCCTGAAGTGAACTGAAAGAAATGAGAAAGACCAGAATAAGCCTGAATATGGGGGCAGGAAGAAGAATCTGAGTCATGGACGTATATATACACTATCTCTGGAGAACTGGTTATTTCCTTATGAAATGGGCCAGCTTTGAGTCGGGGAGCTGCCTTACTTGCTGAACCGAGGCACTTCGCACAGATTTAAGTCTATCTCTTATTCCTTCTCGAGTAACATTTTGCTCTTCCAGATTTCCAGTATATAGGACTTAACCTCTGGCCAACCTCCCAGCTTAGGAAGTCTAGGATAGAATCACAGAAAATAAAGAGTGGATAATGAGGTGTCAAACCAAGTGTAAAGATGCAAGGATCTACGTTCCCTTGGTCCCCATGCTTAATCTACTTCTGGTAATCTGTGTGCTTTATTTAGCCTAACAAAGCTATAGGGTTCCCCTGATTACCTCCCCCGCATTTATCTCTCTGGTGACTGTCATCTGGCTGTCCTTGCTCCCCATCTCCTGCCCCTTCTCCTCCTCTTGCTCCCTATTTCATAAAGATAGGTGTTTCAAATTAAGTTCCTTCCCTTGCATGAATTTATAAAAATAAAAAACTAAATAGTTAAAAATAAACTTGCTGCTTTTAGCATCCCTGCCCAGTCTGCTTCTTTTATGCATTTTTAGATTCCCCTTTACCTCACCCACCCCCCAAAAAAGAAGCAATAGCAGACTGGTATATGGGATGAGAAAAAAAGTGACCAATAGCCTGTATCTATCTGGAAGCTTTATAGCTCCTCTCCAGCTGAAGTAACCTAGAAGGGATGATTCTATAATCCTACTAGGGATATGTTAAGATATCATGTTACTATCTCAGGTGTAAGAAACTTCCCCTTCTATATCTACAAGGCAGGAAACAGGAAAGGATAAGATCCCCTGATTACACTTCATAGGATATATGCAAGAGCTTAGGAGATTTATTATCCAACAAAATTCAAAGGAAAATTGCATTATAAGAACTTTGGAAGTAAAAAAGGTTTCCCACCCTTTCCAAGGCAATATCACTATTCTCCAGTGGCTTAGAAAGCCCTGAATAACTTGCTCTTTCTAAGGGGAATGATTCATTTCTATGTACTTAAAGAGGGGAGATTTTATTCTGTTTTTCAAGGTGATAAAAAGCCTTTACCTATTTTTAAATTTTTCCCTCATTATTTCTTTGGCAAGGGAGGGGCAGTTAATTAGGGATTAGGCAAGAATGTAAATGGAACATCCCTAAATCTGCCACACACATGTTCGAACTAGTTAAAAGAAAGAACTACTTCAGCCTAGAAATCCCATGTCAAGCTATAACCAAGGTGGAGGCTATTAAGGCTTTGCCCATAGGACCTTAAAATTAGAGAGTACAAAACTTTTCAATAATGATTTAAAAAGATTGTGCAATTTTAAAAAGCCTTTTTACATTTACATTTTTATAGCACTTTCACCCCTTCAGCAGCATAGAAACCAGATAACAAAAATAATTTGGAAATTTGGAAACGGATGCCTCCTAGGCAGTCACATACCACAAGGGCTCCTCCTCAGCCCAACCCAGCCCAACCCTGCTTCTCTCAGCAGGTGGATGCTTCCCCAGAAGCAGTTAGGGTATATCCCTGAGTCTCCCACTCCAGAATTAGGGGGCAACTTTTAGACTCTTTCTTCCCAAGGTTAATTGGAGGACCCATTTCTTCTTATTTTTCCCAGACACCAAGATGTTAGGATTCTGGCTCCCTTGAGTGGGGCTAAGAAAAAACATGAAGAAGGGTGTCTGTGGCAGAAGAAAAACTTTTCTCTTCTGGGATAATAAGGAAATCAGATTCTTCTTGCCTGTGGGTTTTCTAACGAGGAAACTATCCCAGTCTGGAAAGGTTAAAGAATTTAGAAAATCCAGACACAAACAGTCAAGAATTAGATAGTTTTTCTTTCTAAACATTTCTTATTCTAATCCCCAGCTTCTTAGTTTCATAACTGAATTGCATTGTGTGGGGTGGGTAAAATTATGATTTATTATTAATAAACACTTTATATAACTATTTTATGTGTTTATATAAATATTTTATATAACTATATACCTGGGGTTACATAAAAATTTCATGTTCAAAAAGGGGTCATGAGCAAGAAAAGTTTAAAAAGTTCTATTTTAGTCAATATTTCTGGTTTTTCCTATTCTATTCCTTTTTGTAAGATTGTCTTTTATTTTATTTTGTTTTCCTATTAGCTCCATGATTTCATAGATCTAGGGAACTCCCAATGAAGAAACATCCTCTACTAAGGCAGGTCAATACCTACATGCAATTTCTACTGTGAATGAAGTTGCCAGTGGGCTCTGAGAATAGGTGACTTAGCCAGTGTCACACAGTTAATATATGGTAGAAGCAGGAACTTGGCCCTGGTCCACTATACAAGATAGTTTCTCAGTCTTTGTGATTAAACCTTGGAAAATTCAGTCTTATAATATGGCATATGTGGAGATGGTGGAGCAGAAGGGAAAAAGAAAAGAAACTTCAGACTTGAATCCTTTTATGGTAGTGGCAATGAAAAACCTGGAAAAAATTATTAGGAATTGTGTGATACGAATTTCAGAACTCCAGAAGCCAAGAAGGCTTAGGAAACAAAGTTTTGGGGACTCTATAGCCATTGGGTAGTCAGTAATGAAGAAGGGTTTAATAATAATTGCTGGTTCACAAAGTGAATCATATCATAATCATTAATAAAATTTATAATGTTATTGGTAATATTATTTATATTAATATTTTTAAAATATTACTTACAATAATTTATAATAACTAGCATTTATATAGTACTTACTAAGTGCCAGTCACTGTGTGGAAAGATGTACAACTACTATCTTATTTGATGCTAGCAACAACCCTAGAAGTCAGGTGCTATTATTATCTCCATTTTACAAATGAGAAAATTGAGGCAAAAAGCTTAGTTATACAGCATGCAACTTTGTGCCTGATTCAACGTCTTGCACTCTATCTATTGTACACCTCCCTGCTCATAGTATATACCGGCTTACTTTTCTGGAGCCTGACTATATGACTCCCAATCTATAGAGGGTCTCTTTTCTCTATGGCCACCAGCTCAAGTCTCCTCCAGATGTATTTCTTCCATTTGTTAAGAGCCTGTGACTAACAACCCAGTTCTATTTAATCACTTAATATTTAGTAGCTTTTACAAAGAAGTTTTTTTTACTTCAAAGAAATAGTAAGAAAAAGGCATTAATATTTCCTCTTATGCTTCAGGGGCTTACCTCCCCGACATTGTCTCAGTCTCTTGGGAGAGTAGGCTGAACTTAGCTCAATTCCTTCATAGCCATCTCATCAAGTTAATGTCCAAAGCTGGCATCTCTGTCAGATCAATTTTTGTCTCAACCACTGCAGAATTGGGGTCCCCAAAGTCACTCCTAAGGGTCATGACTTGCTTCTCAAATCATTGATGTTATATTGGCTCCAAGCCCAGAATCTGGAATGCCAGGAAACTGAGGGAGACGCCATTCCCTTCGTGCCTCAGGGCATTGACAGCTGCAAACCTAAATTCTAGAAAGATAGAATGTCAAGGAAACCTCTGGACCTTTTGAACTTACAAAGTAGATTCTGCTTTTTTTTTGCTGGTCACCAAACTCTGTCAAAAGATCTGAAATGGAAAGCAAGAGGTCGAAGTTATTAGATCTTTTTGAGAGCCACCGCTTCAGCTTATGATTAGCTGACCAGTTACAGAATACCTACATCCACTCTAGTTTTTCCATAACACTTATGTCCCATGTCATCGTGATGCTCCCAGAACAGAAATGAAGCCTCCTGTCAATAAATTAACATTTTAAAGTGCCTACTAAGTGCCAGGAACAATGCTAAGCACCCACAGATACAAGAAGAGACATCTAGATTTGGGGAAACACTATTAGAGGCACTCTGTACATTCACCAGATCCGAATGACAAAGGAACCGTGAGCTCAGGGACTCATTATAGGGTCTAAGAACTAAGCCAATTCCATCAATCATCACATGTATAAGAGAAGAAGCAGGACATAAGGCAAATATGATATTTCCTTTCCCAATTCAGGGCTTTCTCCTTTCCTTTGTGCTGCTCAAGCTCCGGTTCCAAGATGACCTCAAAGATTGATGCACTGGAGAAGGGAGCAAGCCGTGATAGAACCCCAGTTCCCAGAGCCATCCATCACTGTTCCCTTTCCAACCCAAACCACCTCCTGTCCTCAACCTTGTCCTTGTCACCCTAAGCAATAAGAGTTATGGCCTCTGTGAGCAAAGGGCAAAATCTAGGTGAAATGGGACATTCCTGGAATACACTAAAGGGACTAAATAGGAGAGAGATATCCGGCCGTCTCATCACCCAAACTAGAGAACAGACCAAGATCAAAAGCCTTGAACGGTAACTTAGAAATCACCCTGTTGGACCTCTTTGTTTACAGAAAAGGAAACTGAGACCCAGATTGGGAAAGTGAGTCTCCTAAATTTACACAATGGCAGACCTATGATGACCTCCTAGGTCTCTTTAATTCCTAAAGCCAGAGTTTTTCCAAAATCAAGGATTTCAAACATAGGTTTGAAATCTGGAATCTCGAATTGAATTACATAGGTGACAGCTTTTGCCAAGCCCTTTGCCATCCCTCCAAGGCAGTGGCAATTCTGTTTTTCCTCTCTTACCATTCCCCAACAACAAATAATACAAAATTCATTTATTTTTGCTACAGTAAGACCAAAAGCATCTGTTGTTTAGCAGGCTTATCTTTCTAAGGCTGGTGGGCTCAGCAGATTTTAGGCCACATTCATAGAATCATAAGATTTAGAGCTAGAAAAGGCTTTAAAAATCATCTAGCTTCTTCTTATTCTCTGAGGTTCAGAAAGGAAATAGCTTGACTAAAGTGACACAGATAGATAGTAAATTAAGAAATAAGAATTAAGAAGTTCTCACTTCAAACCCAATGCTTTTCAAACCTAGTGCCAAGTAGATATACCATTTACTCTCCATTCTAACTCTTCTGAATAAAACTTTTATTGTTCAGTTGGTTCAATCATGTCTTCATGATCCTATTTGGTTTTCTTGGCAAAGATACTGGAGTAGTTTGCATTATTTTACAGATAAAGAAACTGAGGCAAATAGAGTTAAGTGACTTACCCAGGATACAAACACAGCTAGTAATTGTCTGAAGCTGGATTTGAGGTTTTCCTGACTCCAGGCTGGGTGCTCTATCCACTGCCTTGCCTAGCTGCCCAAAACTTTCAGTGACTCCTTATTGTCTCTAAGGTAACATATGGACTTCTTTACCTGGAATTTAAGGTCCTTTCATTATTACCATTATTATTAAGGTCCTTCCATGTTATGTATTTAGACAATTTCACATTATTCTCCTTCTTACTCTATATATAGGCCAGACAAAGCAGATCTCCTAAAACTGACCTGGTAACTTTTGCATCCAAACAACTAATTCCTCCATGCTCAGAATGCACCCTCTCCTTAACTGAACCTTTCTGATCCCTTCTCGTGTCAAAGTGCCATCTCCTCCAGAAAGCTTTCCTTGATTGTTTCAAATTTAAGTGTTCTTTCTCTCCTCAAATTTTATCAGAAATCCTTTGTCAAGATCTCTCCTCTGTTTTATCATACTATACTTTCTGTTATACTTATATATGTATGTCTTATCTGTTGAGCTTTAAACATTAACCTCTCAGCAGATTCACACAATCATTTTAAATTACTGAATTCTGTTCTAGTCAATCTATTAATGTGCAATGACATTATTTATATTCATTATTCCTTTTTGTGAATAGGAATAAATTGCTTATTTTGTGCGTATACATATATGTGTCTATATATGTACACATATAGACAAACACATATACACATACAAATATAAGCAAACATACATTGTCTCACCCAATAAAATGTCCAGTGCCCTAAATCCTCTAAAAGAAAAAAGTAGACACAGAGATTCTGAACTGATTAACTGGTTCCTGGGGATTGATAGGGGCCAGAGAGACTAAGACATTTGTGATAGAGAAGAACTAGGGAAGCAATTTCATTCCTGGTCAGAATTTTTACAAGGGTTTTTCCCCACCTCTCATTTAGTCCTCAGCCATTACAGAGTCTGGAATACACTCAGCCTGCACCCTAGACTGGGGTATTTGAAAAAGTTTATGTTTAAAAACTTAGAAATTCTTTTCAACATTTAATAAGTTTAGTATCAGAGCCTTCAGTCTTTCTATCGGATTTGGCTCACCAACCATGGCCATATCTGATACTCCTATCTCATAGTCCCATTTCCCTGACCAAATTAGATCTTTTTTTGTAAATTACTTAACACAGTTTTTGGCATATAATAGGAGCATAATAAATGCTTGTTTGTCCTTTCTTTCCGTCCTCAGTCTCCAGGGCTACTGAGTTACAGACACACATAGACATAACTTCTCTAAGAATGCTAATAGCAACGTGGGCTCCCTTCTTACTCTCATTCCCCAATCCTCTCCCCAATACTAATATCATCCACCTCTGCTGCACCCCACTCCACCCCAAGATCTCTTCCCTCACCATCTCGCAGGCTGTCAAAGCCCAAGATAGATATCCAGGGAGAAGCTCCTAACCTGCCTCCCCCATCTCTCATACATGACGTGAACCAATATGGCGCAGCCATCACTCATTCCAACAATCTCTCGGGTCTGGTATATGCTGCAACCTGCCCTGCCTCTCACCCTCCCCTCCTCTGAGAGAACAAAATTAAAAGAGCTTTGTCCTCAGAAGGAGACAGATCATCACTCTCTCCCAAACAGCTGCTGAGTTTTCTAATAATCCCTCCCCATACTTGAGAGGGAAGGAAGAGGTCAGCAGCTGTGAAAAGGGCTGGTTCTGCCCAGTCTGGACATTCTTGACCCTTCTCTCTCAGTATTTGGTTCTCATTCCCAGCACTTAGCTTGCCCCCAATCCCTAGCACTTATCTCCCTCTGAGACTTAGCCCTTCTTATTCTTAGATTTTGGTTCTACCCATCATTGACACTTAGCCACCCCCATCCCTGACATTTGTCACCCAGCATCCCTGGCATTTAGTCTCTCATTCTTGGCCATTAGTCCCTCCTATCTCTTGCACTTAGTCCTAACTATCCTAAACACTTACATCACCCCATCCCTAACACTTCCTCCTCTCCCCTAAGAGCCTGGCACTTAGTTCTCCCATCAATGCTACTAGCCAGCCATCCCTGATACTACCAACCCATCACTGGCACTTAGCTTTCCCTATCCCTCAATCTTATAGCCCCTCATCTCTGCATTTTACAACCCTTCTCCACATCTCTGGCACTTGGGCCCAACTTATTACTGATACTTATTTCCCCATGCTGAACATTTAGTGCCCCACTACTAACACCTAGCCCCCATTATTCCATTTTGTCACTTCCCATCTATGATTCATATCCATCACCATCCTCACTTACTATAATGGCCTCCAACTTCAGAGACTGGAAAAGTTCTTAAACCAATGCTTTCAAGGTCCTTTTCCATTCTTTATATGGGTCACCAAAATTTTTAGTTCCACCTTACTTCCATCCCAGAGTTCCATGGTATGAAACCATGCCAGCCGCACCCATAGCAAAGCCAGCTCCTCCTAAACCACTGACCCACTGCCCTGTCCCAGTGCCCAGCTTCTGGTCCCCATCATGGTCAGGGGGACCAGAAAAGAGCATCCCTGACTAGGGGAAGAGATTCTATAGATTTAAAGCTGGCAAAGATCTCAAAGGTTATTTAATTCACTGAGGTCTCTCTTTTCCAAACCCAAGTGCCCAAGGTCCACTGAGAAAAGGGAAAAAAGGATCCCTTGGTGCAAGCCTGAATTAAACATTAGGAAAATTGTTTTCAATTAGTGAAAATACTTCTTAACCCATTTCTTAGTGACTATAGCATTTAGAACTTGGAGAACACAAAGCTAGCTAGACTTCTTCAGTTCAACAAGGAAGAAAGGAAGAAGTGTCTTTCTATAAGTCACAAGGTGAATTAGTAAAATAGCAATAATTAAACCTCTGTCTCTGAGTGGAAAGAAAACTATATATTATGCCAAAGAATTGGATTGATGCTAGCTCATTGGTATTGTTACATAGCAAGTAGCTTTAGACAAGTCACTTCTCTTTTAGAATGGATTAGATAAAAGCTTTATAAACTGTGAGTCACAACCAATAATAGGTTCTTATAACTGAATATGGGGGTCACAAAATTACAATTTATATTGATTATCAGTAAATATTTGATTTGTATACCTATTTTATAAACCTATCCATATATGTGTGTCACGTAAAAATTTCTCAAGTGAAAAAGGGTCATGAGTGGAAAAAGTTTAAGATGACTTTAAATCTATATTTATAATCTCTAAAACCAGCACTATTTCTACTGTAAAACCATATAGAAATGTTGTGGAGTTGGTTATTTGGATTTCCTCGGCTCCTCAGTGCTCTTCCTATAATAGATCATTAAGAATTGATGGGATTTGTGAGTCCCCCATTTAGCAGATCAGCTACCATTTTTTAGTCCCTGTGTTCTGGATTGGAAGACAGGTGTGGAGAGGGAGGACGTAGCCCTGGGTGATGGTCTTTTTTTTCCCATACACCCAACTCAATCCCATTCCTAAGCCTGACCGTAGCCTTTAAAATGGCCCTCGACAAAGCAAAGGGCTTTGACTCAAGGCAAATCATGAGGTAAGGCATTGCATCAGTTTTACCAGGTGGCAGTGAGCTTCTGGGACTCAGAAAGTCAGAATTGTAAGTCACCAGAAAAGAAGGTGAGAATCTGGGGAGAGGTCCAATCAGAAGGTAAGGCAGCAGACAGAGGCTCCCCTGTGCCAGGTTCAGAGAAGACAAAGACCAGCATAAAGCAGCAACAGGTAGAATGGTGGTTAGATGAGAGCAATGACTTCCTGGCTGGCCTAAGTAGGCAAGCAGGAGAAGGGGCAATGTGAATGAATGCTGCCTCATGGAGATTTCGAAAAATAGGTAAATTCCGACTTCCCCATGGTGAGAGTGAAGAATATAGTAATGAAGTAGAGATGAAGGATGGATAGAGTGGCCAGACTTGCAGCCAATCATACCAGCTGGGACTTTGTCCATGGCATCCAAATTTAAAGGGTAGGAAAAGTATGAACAATGATTTTGAAGACTGTGTGATTGTGAATTGTGTTATTTACATTTTGGCAGCTTTTTCACTCCTTTCGCAGCATAGAAATAACTAAGCTTCGCACTCAGTTAGCAACAATAATTAGTTTTTAAAGGAAGCTACCAGATGGAACGTTTCCTTCCCACTAAGTGCCACTTCCCCACCCCCACAATGCATCAGGTGGGCTCCTCCCTGGTCGTTATCCCATCCTTGGAAGCAGCTCCCAATAGAAGTCACATGGTATCCCAAGAGCTCTCTCTCTCTCTCTCTCTCTCTCTCTCTCTCTCTCTCTCTCTCTCTGTTTCTCTGTTTTTCTCTCTGTCTCTCTATGTCTCTCTGTTTCTTTCTGTCTGTCTCTGTCTCTGTGTCTCTCTCTGTCGCTCTGTCTCTGTCTCTGTTTCTCTCTGTGTATCTGTCTCTCTCTGTCTCTCCCTCCCCCCTTTTCTCTCTCTTTCTCTCTCTCTTTCTCTCTCTCTCTCTCTCTCTCTCTCTCTCTCTCTCTCTCTCTCACACACACACACACACACACACACACACACACACTGTTTCAATGTCCGTATTCCATACCTCAAGAGGAATTTTGGCCGTAGCCTTCTGATTTGTCTATCCTTTCTCGAATCCATCCTCCAAACAGCTAACAACAGTCATTTTTTAAATGCAGCTCCAAACACATCCTTACCTACTCAATAAATACCAATGACTCTCTGTTACCTTTAGAATAAAATATAAAGTGTTCTGGTTGGTATTTAAAGTTCTTCGTGACCTAATGCTTCCTACCTTTCCATTCTTCTTAAACTTTGCTTCCCTTTACCCACTCTACAATCCAGTTTCAGCAGTCAACTTGACCTTCTTCCCATATAACATTTCATTTTCCAACAGTGTACCTTTGTACTGAATTTCATGACTGGAACAGTCTACCTTCTCACTTCTACCTCTTAAATTACCTGGTATCCTTCTAAAATCCCTTCAAATCCCACTTTTTTTCAGGAATCCAATTGCCGCTGCTTCTGAAACTGCCTTCCAAGGGTTAAAAGAAATCCTTTTCCACACTTTATGTGGGTCAACAAAAATCTCACAACTTTGAGCTCCAACCCTGAATCTCATGGTATAGAACCACACCAGCCACATGCAGAGCAAAGCCAATTTCTGCTAAGCTATTTCTCTGTGTGTACCTTGTATATGCCATTTAGTTATGTGTATGTTGTCTCCCCTATTATATTGTAAGCTCCTTCAGGACAGGAATGGAGTTTTTATTTTCTTTTGTTGGATTTTGCTTTGTATTAATTAACAAGTGCCTAGCATATAGTAAGCATTTAATGAATGCCATGCAATATTTGCTGAAATTTATTAAGTGCAACTCTCTGTTTACTAACCAACTGGTGCTCTAGGGTCTCCACCTACAGTGCCAGAGTTTCAGGGAGTTTCCTCACCTGAGAGTTCTTTATACCAGTGTCATAGATCCGTTCTATATCCTTAATGTTTTAATATTAGGAACTGCAAAATTGTTTTGAGGATGCTTGGTTCAGGAACCAAAATTGTTCATTGCAGTCCAGCGGCTAACCATGTGTCAGCTTCTCGGATTAAAAAACAAAGTCTGACCTGAGTACTCTTTTTGGTGTGAAACCCATGGCCCTGTTCTGAGATGACTCTTTTTTTAAATAATATTTCCCCCCAACTACATGTAAAGAAAATGTTGACGTTCTGCTCTTAAAAATCAATTTTTAAAATTCCCTTTCACATTTTTGAACACATTGTTCCAGAGAATTATCAACATCCTTAGAGTAGAGGAAAGAATTCTGGCTTTGAAATCAAGAAAATCCCACATCTGAAACTTTACTAGTTGTATGATCCTGGCCAAGTCACATTATATTTCTCAGTCCATTTCTTCATCTACAAAGTGGAGATATTAATACTTGTAACATGCACCTTCTAAGGTTGTCATGAAGATTAAATTCTGTAATGGATATGTGATAGTTTTCATGACCTTAAAAACTGTTAATACATGGCAAATGTTTTTATTATTGCCCAGATGATCAATCTGTCTGTTCTCCAGTAGCAGCTTAACTGAATCTCTCCTTAGATATATGTCATATTATACTTATCTGTGAACCTATCTTATCTGGGTTGTGATCACACTAGAGATTACAAATTTAGAACCAAAAGGGATGCTGGAGATCATTTTTTCCAACCTCTTCACTTTACAAATGAGTAAACTGAGGCACAGGCTATTTACCTGAGTCACATGGATAATAAATAGCAGAGTCTGGATTTGAAATCAGGTATTGTGAATCCAGTTTTCACTGTCCTACACTGCCTCTCCCCTTTGAATGTCCTGACCAAAACAGAAGTCACCTCCCTTCCAATTGCCTATAATTGCATGTGTGATATTATGATTTCTGGAGATCTTTGGTAAGAACAACACATATCCTATCATGTAGGCTGGTCTATTTTTTTTATTAAACTATACCAAAGCTTTCCAGAGACTTGACGTAGTCAGGGTACTAGGGTTTAAGTCATTTACTAGTTTTCCCAGTTACCAGGGCATAAAAGGCCAGTCCATGAGGACTCGGCATCCCTCAAATTTGACAGATGTCACCCTTGGGATCCAGCAAGTGCCTCTGACCAGAAGCATTTCTACATGGAAATGAAGAAGGCTGTGTCTGCCTGAGCCAATTCTGCATGCTTACAGAATGGACTTTCCTTGCTTTTGGTGAGTAAATATGTTTTTGTCAAGCATTGGCTGATCAATGAGCTCATTTCATTGTAATTCTGAGCCTGAAGCATCGAACTGCCCTGACCCTTAACAGGTCCTATTTACTACCAACTTCCTCTGATTACACTCTTAAGATCCTAGAGGGCAGGGTCTACATTTTACTGAACATTATGTTTGTTTTCAATTGATTCTTTTGTTTTTTATATCAGTCATTTTCAGATGTATGCCCTCCCAACCCTCACAATCCAGAGATGCTTTTTTTGTAATAAAGATAAACAATTAAGGAAAACCAATTGACATAAGAAGCTCATCTAACTTCTGCACCATTCTGCTCTACTGGAATCCACTTTGTTCATGGCCCCATTGAAGGGGGGGAGCAGTTCTGGCTCCCCTCTGGGTGGGGATGGGATGAGTCCTCAGGGAGACGTTTGCCCTGCTTAGAGGATTGGATATGTAGTGTGAAGGCAAAAAGGAGTGTCCACTGTTCCAACTGGAGAGCCTGGCTGCCAGCTAGGGAGGAGATGGGCACCATGGGATAGGCAGACCGTGTTTGGAAAAGTATGAGAGCCAGGTGGATACTGACAGGAACAGAGCAGGAATTGGATTGGTGCCCAGTGCTTCCTACTTAAATCCCATCCCCTCTCCATTAGTAGAGTAAAACCATGGCTCAATTTTGACTTTTCTTTCCCACTATCTCTTGGTTTCCATTGTCTTCTCACTGACCTCCAGACCAAGGAAAATACCAGTTCCGATGACCAGGGAAGGGGAGACAGGAACATTATTGAGAATCCTTCAATTAAGAAGCAAAACCTCCACCCCACAACCTTCACACACATTTAGATTTTCGATAAAAAATTCATTTCATTAAAATCCATTTTATTCAAAAACATCTCTGGTCCATGAACTCCGGTACTCTCTATGGCAAGTCCCTACCCCTGGCAGGTTCCTTCCAGCTGAGAACCCTCCCAAGCCATGGGGAAGCAGTCACAATGCTGGGTGAGTAAACAGGGTTGCTGGTTTCCAGTCCCCTCTCCCTGCCTCTCACTTCCTAAATGACCTTGATTGGATCAGTGGCCAAAGTTTGGTGTGCCTCCATTTCTCCAAGGTAGGAAAGGAAGGAAGAATGTTACTCTCCTCCAGCCCTTTTCCAACTTAGGGCTAAATAAGACAAGCCACCTGAGAGAGGGAGTCCATAAGTTCATTGAAAGGAAGAGTTATAACTAGATACAACTCAATTTTTGACTTTTGTTTTGTTTTCCTAGCTGAAGCCCCACACTTCAACCTTCAAGGGTGGGATGGAGAAGGGGAATGCAGGGAGTTGAGATTTCTTCCAATGAAACCTAAGAGCTCCATTTCCATGCTTTAAGCCCAAATCACAAGTGCCAGCCTAAGTCATCATTTGGATTCTGATGTCTCAGAGTGAGTATAAATAAAATTGTTTTTGTTTTGACCAGAAACCCTGATTTTCTTCCCCTCCCAGATTGATTTTCCTTTTTTTTTTTTGATTAAGTAAAAAAAAGTCATTCTTTGCCTCATTTTTACCTAGCCTTAATCACTGAATGGGCATGGTCTGAGTCAAATTGAGGCCTGGGAACAACCTCAGCTCCAAAAAGTCAAGGCCCCCCACTGCATCTAGGGCCATTTCCAGTGTCCTGATCTATGCATTGGACCCAGATGGAGGAGAGAGTGAGGCTGGTGAGTTTGCACAGCCCTCCCTGACTAAAATCAATTCACTTGCAAGTCATGGCATCTTCCTGATATCATGGTCCTTTTCAAGAATGAAGGACAAACAGTAACAACAACAATGGACTCCATTTATCCTTCCCCCAGATTGTGTCTGAACCCACTGCCAAGGTTTCTACCCCATCAACTGGCCTAATGCCATATTCCTTTCCCCACCAGCTAATTAGCAGTATCTCAGGCAGCCAGTTCTTGGCTGTTCTAGCCTATGCTGCTTGCCCATTTAGCTTCATCAGTTGATGCCCTCCTCCTTCCATCTCTCTCTTTTTTTCTCTTCCTCTTCACCTTTTTAAAAACTTCTTTGTTTTCCTCAAATCAAAGGACATTCAAACTAGAATGGGTCAAGCCAACACAGACTGAAAGCTGAAGGGGTCTTAGATACTATCTAGTCCAACCCTTTCATATTGCACATGGGGAAGCTGAGGCACAGAGAATTCCAATGACTTGTTCAAGATAACACAACTCATAAGTGTTCCCAAATGGGATTTGAGCTCTGGTCTCTCCCTGAATCTCATTTCAGTGGCCTATCCATTGTACTGTGCCATCTCATCCATTATATCTCATTTTATAAGTGAAGAAACTGGGGCACACAGTTGTTAAATGACTTGTCCAAAGTCACAAAGCTTGTAAATGTGTGAGGTAGGATCCAAATTCAGGACTTCCTGATTCTAGGCTTAGCTCTCTACCCAATGCATCATGGAACTCTAGCTGTGTTTCACTTTACCCCTTTTTGGACCCTCCTCTTTGACAGCTGCCTTCTCCCTTTGATGCCTTCTTTCTAGTGCTTTTGGTGTGCTGTTTTTCCCCATTAGAATGTAAACTCTTGGGGCAGCTAGGTGATGCAGTGGCTAGAGCACTAGCCCTGAAGTCAGGAGGACTTGAGTTCAAATATGGCTTCAGACACTTAACACTTCCTGGCTGTGTGACTTTGGGCAAGTCACTTAACTCCAATTACCTCAGGGGAAAAAATGTAAACTCTCTGAGAATTGGTACTATCTTGTTTACTTCTAACAAATGTTCAATCTATCTGTTTATCTATCTCTCTGTCTGTCTCTCTGTTTCTATCTGTCTCTCTGTGTGTATTTTTCTGTGTCTATCTTGTCTCTGTCTCTGTCTTTCTGTCTTTCTGTCTCTTTGTGACTGTCTCTGTCTCTTGTCTATCTGTCATTGTCTCTCTGTCTCTCTGTCTCTCTCTCTGTCTCTCTCTCTGTCTCTCTCTGTCTCTCTCTCTGTCTCTCTCTCTCTCTCTCTCTCTCTCTCTCTTTCTCTCTCTCTCTCTCTCTTCCCTTTCTCATTACCCTATCATTCTCCCCTCAAACAAAAACTGTGGCACTTACAGCTAGATACTTTCTATTGTGACCATCTAAAAGCTCCAAGTTTTCTTTTGGAAAAAATATTCCTCTCTCAGCCCTGTTTCTGGCTCCTGGACTTTCAAACCACACTGCCTCATCCTTTTTGGCCTGGTTCCTTCTCTCCTTCTTAATGTGGAACATTTTTCGGTAAGGGCCACCTCTTTCTTCCATTAGTGAGTTTGTCCTGAAACTTTCATTTTATTGAGGGGCCTGAGCTAGCCTTCATTGCCCACATGGTCCTGTTCCTGGCTTCTGAACTTCAAAACCAAGCTCCATAATAGGTTTCTTCATCACTTTTCCTCAGCCCCCTTTTCAGCTCCTTATTGGGTATGGTCAGTTGATGATAAACATTAGAATGTAAGCTCCTTGAGGGTGGGAACTGTCTTTATTTTTGCTTGTATTTCTTTTCCCGAGGCTTAGAACAGGTTCTGGCACTTTTTAAATGCTTGTTTCCTTCCTTTCTTCTCTTCCATAGACTCTTCCCTTTAAATCAGTCATCTCTTACCTTGGCTACCAGACAAGGTAGGGGATTAGGGTCACTTCATCCTGCTGTTAATTTTAGGGAAGCTCAGAGGAAGTCACAGAAAGCCATGTCTGTTCTCCACCATCTTGGCTCAGCCCCCCTATTAGGTCACTTCATCCTGGGAGAAAGATGAGTACTTCCAGGAGATGGGCATGATTATAGTAGCCTAAAGACCAGAAGAGGGAGAAGGAAATGAACCTGAGTGGTCAACTGAAAGAAAGTAGCCAACCACCACAACTACTATCCCCTCCATGTCAGTATCTGGGCCAAAGTCCTCATGGTTCTGTTGGGGATTACTTGCTAACTCTGTAGTCCAAGTTAATCAGTCAATCAACATAAAGTTTCAAGATTTGCACAGACCAAGTCCAATCATAGGAGCCTCTCACAAAAAAACTTTTTTTCGGCTTATATACATATCCAGGTTCTCCATTTACGAGAATCAGAATCAGAGAATATCTTTCTCTAAAAAAAAAAAAAAAGCCTCCAGCTCCTATGCAAAGACCTTGATAATTGAGATTGATTTAGTCTTTAAACTTTTATGACTAGACCATTGTAAGTGCTTAATGAATGCTTGTGTGACTCCTCAACATATTTTCCATTTTCCATTTTCTTTTCTTTGTCCATAATTTCTAACTTTTCCCAAAGAAAGTCTAGACCCATATGCAAAGATCTTCCCCCTTAGCAGGAATGAAGAATGACTCTCCGATACTCTTCTACCCACTCTACCCATAATACAATTATCATTCTCTCCATCAATTAGTCATCAAATCAACAGATATGTTCAAACACTCATTATGTGCCAGGAACTACACAATTAGAACAGTCTTGCACAAAATCTTGTTTGACTCTTTGGTTATATTTGTGGATTGGTTGATTTAATTGATATAAGCTTTCAGACTAATGATACAGGAATATAAGACAGACTTTATTTAACCTCATCCCCTCCAAAAGAAAGAGAAAATATTCTTTCCCCTGGACTTGTATAGTCCATATTACACAATATCAGTGAAAGTCAATATCTCGGTTTCTTCCTCCACACCATGGCTGCATCTTTGGCAGATTCTGTGGCTCTGGAACTCCTGGTCTTTGATCTCTCTGTGTGTGCCTGGTCTGCTTGTGTAGTCTAAACTTAGTCAGCTTGTCCAGGAACCCTTCCCTGGCTCTGCCACTATTGCTCCACTGATTCCAGCTTGCATTCTGGGAAACTCCCAGCTTGGCCCACAAATTCTATGGTTTCTGCTCACAGTCCCTACCATCTGTGCAGCCATGTTGTTCCTTCCTCTCCTGGAGACATATGGTTCCCTGGAGGAGCTCCACATGGGCTTCCACTACAGGGAACCAAGGTGGAGTCTATCACCCTTCTACTATCTAAGCTTCTGCCTGTCTGATCTAGCTGAAGTTCTCCCATTAAGAGGTCTATAGTTCAGGTCCTCTGAAACTAGCTATGAATTGAACCATCATCCTTAATCCTTAGCTATAAATTGAATAGTCAATAAGTCAGAGGTTACCTAGAACAAGGAGGAGGTTCATATCACTTCCATGAAATACCATCAGTGTCAGAACTGTCTCAAATGTGGTGTGAGGGGATATTTTGCTTCTTTTATAGGGATATATCTTCACAGTGCCAAAGGGATGCCTCATCTTATTTTGTTTATCTGGCTAATAAGGAATTATTAGAATTGAGCAGACTCCTGGGGAGCTAGGTTAGGTTAGCTAGGGATAACAATAGTACCTAACTCTTAGTGCTGGACAGAATGAGATAATATTAGGCATCTATAATAATAGAAGGCATTTTGTAAACCTTGGAGTGGTGGAAATACTAGCTATTATCATTTGTTATTATTATTATTGCTGTTGTTATTGTTGTTAATTCCCACACTTGCTTGTGTTTGAAAGGACTTGTAATGGAAAGAGAGCCTGAAAATTGAAGCTGAAGGATTAGGGTTCCAGTCCCAATTCTGACAATTACTCACTATAGAACTTTGAAGACGTCATCTCTGTGTTTCAATTTCCTCACCTATAACTTAGGGATAATAACACCCCTGGTAACTACCTTCCATGATTATCACGAGAAAGGTGCTTTTCAAACCTTAATGTGCTCCACAAGCATGAGTTGTTGTTGTTACTGTTGCTGTTATTTCCTCTTCATGGCTTAGCTGATCCTTCTCCATGGTATTTTCAACCTAATGTCAAAGTCAGCCAGTTGAGGATACAAAAATGGCACAAGAAAGAACAGCTAGAAATTTGAAACAGGAGGACCATAACTTTAAATATGAGAATGACCTAAGAGACCGTCTTGTTCAATCCCCTGATTTTACAGACGAAGAAACCAAAGCAAAGGAAAGTTAAATGATTTACGTCACTGCTCCTCACCTCCCCCAGGCCACAGAATAAATGAAAGAGTTATAATTTGAACTCTGGTTTCCAGATTACAAATTTAGCTTACTTTCTCTACCACTCCACATATCCTCTGTCACATATCTACCTGTGTACAGGTAGGTGAGTTATAGGTTCACAGAGGGGCTCCTCAGTTCACCTTGACTCTATACCATCATCAAAATATTTACAGATGGTGATTTTTCTTTATCACTCCCAGATTAGCCAGTTCAGTGCTTTGTCCTGAATCCTTAAGTCACTCAATCACTCTTTCTTGGGTCCAAGTACCAGATCTTGGTTGTAGGTCAAAATTGCTCTCACACAGGTCACTATCCTAGTAGTAATTCAGTCTTGCCCCAAATTCCAAGCAACAATTTCTTTTTTCATTTAATACTGTTTTATTTTTTCCAATTATATGTAGATAGTTTTCAAAATTTGCTTTTTTTTTTTTTTTTTTTTGCTTTTTGCTGAGGCAATTGGGGTTAAGTGACTTGCCCAGAGTCACACAGCTAGGGAATGTTAAGTGTCTGAGACCAGATTTGAACTCAGGTCTTCCTGACTTCAGGGCTGGTGCTCTATCCACTTTGCCACCTAGCTGCCCCCTCAACATTTGCTTTCATAAAATTTCAGTTCCAATTTTTTTCTCCTTCCCTCCAGCCTCCCGAAGATAGCAAGGAATCTGATATTGGTTATACATGTACAATCATTTTAAACATATTTCTATATTAATCATGCTGTGAAAGAAAAATCAAAACAAAAGGAAAAACAGAAGAAAGAAAAAAAAAGTGAAAATAGCTTTCATCCCCATTCAGTCTCCATAGTTCTTTCTCTCAATTGTCATGTCATTTTCCATCCCAAGTCCATTGAAATTGTCTTCAACAGTCTTTTTATTGAGTCTCTTTGCTTTGAGTGGAACTCTTAACCTTGTTTGTGTCATGGACATCTCTGGCAATATGGTGAAGCTTATGGACGAACCCCTTCTCTGAATTATTTTTTAAATCATTAAAATGCATGAGTGTAAAAAAGGAAATTAATTATACTGAAATATTTTCTCCAAGTTCATGGATCCTCTGAATTATATAGCCATAAATCTCTTGGGGGCCCATGGACCCCAGGTTAAAGACTTCTGCTCTAATATATCTTTCCCCATATCACTTTCTTTTTTCATTCCCTTCATCTTTTTTGAGAACCCCATCTCTTCACTTCTCTGATCACTGAGAAAATCAAATCCTTTCTGCTGGATTTCCCGGTCCTACTCACAAATTGAAGCTGGATTGAAATCCAGGCAGCTCCTCATACCTGGCCTGAAATCTGGGTAGCTTCTCATGACTGGATTAAAATCCAGACAGCTCCTCATACTTGGACTGAAATCTGAGTAGCTCTTCATACCTACACTGAAATCTAGGTAGCTCTCATGATTGGATTGAAATCCAGGCAGCTCCTCATATTTGGACTGAAATCTGAGTAGCTCCTCATACCTAGACTGAAATCTGGGTAGCTCTCATGATTGGATTGAAATCCAGGCAGCTCTTTGTACCTACAATGGTAATGTCCCCAGCTCCAGAGTTCCCAGAAATCTCCCTCTACTGGTCTTTCTCCTCTTTGAGTACAGAGCCTGGTCTCCCCTAATACATCCTCCTCAGTTTGTTCTCTTTACCATTCCTTTTAATCTTTCAACCTTAGTCATTTCCTTTTGTCTACTATCCCTTCATAACCCTGCTTTTCTGATCTCCCTGACTTTCTAAAAGCCTTTTCTCCGGACCCAGCTGGAGCATCCTGGTCTCTGCTGGCATCCTTGTCACAAAGGGCCCCCCTATTGAACCACTCTCGCTTAATGGCTTAATGGGATGGAGGGGTTGAGGAGAGACAAGTTGTACTAACAGGAACAGCAAAGGGACTCCAGTCAGCAAGTGGATAGGAAAGGCAGACGGTAAGTGGGAATGGAATGCTTGGGGAGCAGTACTGAATTGTATCCCATTCATTTGCTGAAAGCCCAGCTGCTAGTGTCTTCCCTTAGAGACTATTTTCCCTATCCTCTGCATATATCTTATGCATGCCATGTTATTTACATGTTGCCTTCCTCCATTAGGACATGAGACCCTTGAGAGCAGAGATTGTGTTTTAGCCTTTCTTAGAATTCCCAGCACTAAACATGGTGACTGGCACAAAGTTGGGCTTAATTAGTGCCTATTGATTTGGTTGGTTTATTGAGTATATCGAATTTTTTTCTTTTTCCATAAAGTGAGAACCACCCTTCATCCTTGAGCCCTCCCACAGTAAGGAAAAGATTCAGAATGTGAATGGAACATTGAAAGATTCCCTAACAATGATCTTAATATCATAGAATCACAAAATGTACCAGATGGAAAGAACCTTAGAGAAAATGGCTTGTCTTTACTTAATATTCGAAGGCTTCAAAGGGCTTTCACATCCATTATCAATTTGATCCTTGCAGCCCTGTGAGATGGTTGGCATAATATTTCCCTTTTCACAGAATCAAAGAACTTCAGAGTTCGAAGAGACCTCAGAGGCCATGTAGTCTAATCAGTTCCTGAGTGAGGATCTGACAGAGAAAGAAACTGAGGTGCAAAGAGATTGTGTCTGTCACCTTAGGTCATACAGCCCGGAAATGCAAGAATAAAGACTTGAACAAGTTATCTGATTCCAAGAACAATCCATATTTTATAATAGCCTTTTCCAAAGTGTTTTATAGTCATTATCTTGATCAATCCCAACAACAAACCTTGTTCAGAAGAAGTTAAGTTATCATTAGCTCCGTTTTACAATAATCAAGTCAAAATCCATTACACTCCTCAGATATTTTTAACTTTGGCAGTATTTTAGACCCATTGGACAGTCTGGTGAAATATAGAGAGCCCTTCTCACAAGAAGGTTAATAGATGGATAAAAATATAACACATAGAATTGCAAAGAAAACCAGGCAAAATGAAATAGTTATCAATGCATTTTTTTTAATGTGCCTGGATTCCAGGTTAAGAACCTTATATACTATGACAACAACAAGCACTTGTTAAGCACTTACTGTGTGTCAGGTGCTATTTGAAGTGCTAGAAATGCAAAAACAAACAACCCCTGTTCTCAAAGAGATTATATTCCACTGGAAAAATACAATATGTTTACAGATAAATATTTAGATATTTGCCCCAAAATACAAAATAATAAGGGGGCAACAGTAATTAGGGGAATCAAGAACACTGGCAGTAGGAGATGGCATGTGAGTCAAAGTTTGATTGGAACTGGAGAAATATTCTAAAAATTGTAAAAGGTGGAGGTAAGGAATTCTAAGAGGAGGAAGCATATTCTAGGCATGGAAAACAATTTGTAAAAGGCAGAGAGAGAGAGACAGAGAGAGAGAGACAGAGAGAGAGAAACAGAGAGAGACAGAGACAGAGACAGAGAAACAGAGAGAGAGAGAGAGAGAGAGAGAGAGAGAGAGAGAGAGAGAGAGAGGCAAAAGAATGTCATGTATGAGGAGCAGGAACTAGGCCAGTTGTCTGGAACACAGTGTTTGGGGAAGGAGGGGGGAAATGAAGGATAATCAGCCAGCAGAGATAAGCTAAAGCCAGATTCTAAAGGGCTGTAAATGCCAACCCAGAGATGTTGGAAGTTAGCATATGATTTTAGGGGTAACAGAGAGATTCTGAAACTTCCTTAGAGCAGTGTGATGTGGCCAGACTGCAGCTTTAAGAACATCCACTTGGCACAATTGTATGTAGGGTAAATGGCAGGGTCCAGACATACTAAGGCAGACTGACCATTGATCAGGTGAGAGACAATAAGAGTCTGAACTATACTGGCAAGTGGATGACTGCAGAGGAGGGGACTGTTTTAGATGTAGAACTGGGGAGATTTGGCAACTTCTGGGACATGGAATGGAGAGTTGAGTAAAAGCCAAAAATGGAATCCTACATTTCCAACCCCGGGTGACTGAAGGAATGATGGTGCCTTTGACAGAAATGATTTAATTTAAGGAGGAAGAGATAATGAGTTTTGTCTGGGGGATATTAAATTGAAATTGTCCAATCCATCAATCAATAAACATTTATTAAGCACCTACTATGTGCCATACTTGTGCTGAGCACTGAGGACACAAAAAGAAGCAAAAGATAATGTCTGCCTTTAAAGAGATCATAATATAATTTGGAAGACAACATATGAACAAATATATACAAAGAAAGTTATATTCTGTATGTATATGTATGTATATATACATATATACATGTACATACACGTATACATACATATATACATGCATTCCTTTAGGTAGATATGTGTGTATACATGATATATAGATAGATATAGATATGGATATATATAAATAAAGATAGGGCTAGAGATATTAATACAGATATGAATATGGATAGAGATAGAGATATAGGTATAGATATGGGTATGGAGAGGGATATAGAATGTGGTTATAAATATAAACATAGACATATATATGAATATGAATATAAATAAAGAAATGGACATGGATATGGATATCAATTTTGATATCTCTAGGTGGAGATGCAGGAGCTAGAGCAGGATTGGCACTCAAAAGAAAGGTAAGAGTTGGATATAGTTCTGAGTGGTTATCTGCATAGAGAAGGTAACCCCATTGGTTGAACCCATGGGAGCTGCTGAAATTGCCAAAAGAGAATAGAGAATCTAGGCCAAAGCCTTCTCTCCTAATGTCAATGAGCAAGGAAGCCAAAAAAGCTAATTGAACCTTACATTTTCAAGTGAGTGAGTTCAGAATAAAGATCCCCAGTGCATCCTACCTAGGTCAGGCTGCTGATCAGGAGCTGTATATTTAGTTCTGGTGCCATGTTTTAGAAATAATAAGCTAATATGCCTATAAAAGAGCATCCAAGAGGGCAAAGGGATTCAGAGTTAAGGCTGGAAGTTACCTTAGAGGTCATTTAATTCAAGGATATTAAACACAAGCCAGTCCTTTAAGACTCTGGAACCAGATTTAAATGTAATTGAGAAATATTTAACAAAGTACATAAATATACAAAAGAACAGAGATGATGTTAATATGTGGCTTTCTAGGTCAATATGTGGCCCATGGAAAGCCTTATATATGATTGGTGTTCCTGGATCTATTAGAATATTACCAGTGGTCTAGCCCAATTGCCTCGATATGCAGATGAGGAAAATGAAAAAAAAAAATCCTAACTTATTAAAGGTCTTATAGTTAGCAGATATCAGACACAAGATTTTAATTCAGGTTCCCAGGAAGGAAGGAAGGAAGGAAGGAAGGAAGGAAGGAAGGAAGGAAGG
>JAJPUD010000871.1:33774-56279 GCA_023553655.1 Myrmecobius fasciatus
GAAGGAAGGAAGGAAGGAAGGAAGGAAGGAAGGAAGGAAGGAAGGAAAGATGAAAGATTTAGCTAAGATACATCAGAGAACTTCTAGACAAACCATAAAGAGACTCTAGCATGTTCCCCTGAGAAGATATCTTATGCTTAATCTCCCCCAGAGTCCGGGGCTGGACTTGACTCAGCTACCTTCCCTTTTGGGGACCTGATGATGATTTCTATTTCCTCCCCAACCCCACATTCTACCTCAGTTTCCTCTGTGAAATGGGCCCAGTGAAGAAAAGGGAAAATGCAGACAAGCTCTATGAACACTGATGCTGAATAAACTTCTACTTAGATTTTAGTTTGCAAGATTCCTCAGTGGGTTGAAAACTCTCCCAGGGGCAGACAAGAAAAACAGCTCATTAAAAAGGGATTAGTGACTATCCTAGGACCCTGCAGGGCTCCTAAGTCTGTGAGTACCAATTCTTCCTCTTCCCTCCCACCACATCTTTGTTTTTCTCTCTGGGCTCCAGGTGCAGAGATGAGTGTATACTAAGCCTTTATGCCTATCCCTGCCACTCACAGCAGGCATACCTCCTTCCCACTCTGGACTAGTAGAGATTGGGCAGTACCCAGCAGGGAACCTGGATCCCCAAGAGCTCTCAGTGGCTCTGATAGCCCCCTATGTGGATTATGTCTGATGATTTATTTTTCCCTGGAGACAGAAGGTAAAGACTTCCAATCTCTGGAAAGAAAAGTGCTTAAAAGTAAATTAATTGGAAACTGATCCAGGAGGAATCTAAATGATGGATCAAAGACAGGGGATGGGGGAGGTAGGAGTAACAACAAAACAGGAAGCACTGACTGGGCTGATCTTAGAACAATCTAGGGAGTGGTAAAGAGGGATGCCCATTTGCCAGGAAGGACCTAGTTCTTGCCCATAGCCTGAAGATAAACTCCCTTCAGGAGTTTACCTGCCCTCAGGAAATTCCCAGTCTTCTGGGGAAGACACAGTCATAGTCCTCACTCCTAAGGAGCTCTCAGTTTAGGGGGGATACTCATTCCCTGCCTTCTGAGAGTACTCATCCAAATGGAATAGATATAGTGCTGCCCACAGAGAGCTTCCAATCTGATTGGATAATTTATTATCTTGTTGTTGTTGTTGTTGTTGTTTATTTGCATCAATTATATCTGAGTTCTTGTGACCCCATTTGAGGTTTACTTGGTGAAGATTTTGGAGCAGTTTGCCATTTCCTTCTCCAGATTATTTTACAGATAAGAAAACTGAGGCAAACCATGTTAAGTGACTTGAACAGGGTAATATAGCTAGGAAACATCTAAGATAAGTCTTCTTGATTCCAGGCTTGGCACTCTGTGCAACATGGCACCACCTAGCTGCCTTATCATTGTCTAGTGACCCTCTACCCAACCTCAATCTTTTATTACTAATGAACAATCGTTCCATTTAGTGGAGTATTGGTAGTGTTTCAATTTTGAAACAGATTTACCTGGAATTTTTTTTGAATCTCTATCAGAGGGTGCAGGAAAATGCTGGAAGGAAAAAAAGGAATAACTATGGAGAAGTAAATGGAAATGATAGGAGGGAATTCATCTTGCCTTTTCTTTACTAGTTGAGAGGGCTATGAGGACCATAGAAATATGTGGGGGAAATTTGTGAAGGATTTCTCTGAAAGAAATGGAGACCTTGAGAAAGGGTTGATTCCCAAGCTCTTAAAGTTTCAGCTAAATCCAGTCCCAAGGCTAATTGACAGACTAGACCAAGGAAAGAGCTGAAGACCAAAGAATTAGGATGATGGTAAAGATTATTTAGGAGGAGCAAGGAAGAAATTTAGTTTGGTGACATTCTATTGTGGGGCAAGGGCAGGAGTGATGAGATCAGGAATATAGATATTGGATTAATGGATAGTGAGATGGCTATTAATAATTTAGCCATCCGGATTTCAGAAAAACTTACAAAAACTTACATGAACATCATGGTGCTGAGTGAAGTCAGAAGGAGCAGAAGAAGATTGTGCAAAGTAAGAGCAATATTATGCATTGATCAACTATAATAGACAGCTTTTATCATCGATACAATGATTCAAGACAATTCTCTTTTTTTTTTTTTTGCTTTTTTTGCTGAGGCAATTGGGGGTAAGTGACTTGCCCAGGGTCATGCAACTAAGAAGTATTAAGTGTCTGAGGCCACATTTGAACTCAGGTCTTCCTGACTTCAGGGCTGGTGCTCTATTCACTGATTCAAGACAATTCTAAGGGACACTAGATAGAAAATGCCATCCACATCCAAAGAAAGAACTATGGAGTCTGGATGCAGATTGAAGCATACTATTTTCAAGACTATTTTTTCTTTGTTGTGCTTTTCCCTTTATTCTGAGTCTTCTTTTACTAAGAAGGAAATATGTTTAACCTGATTGTATATTTTAATCTATATCAGATTGCTTGTCCTCTTAGGGAGGGAAGGGAGGGAAGGAGAAAAAATTTGGAGCTCAAAATCTTACAGAGATGAATGTTGAAAATGTTTACATGTAATTGAGGGACAAATAAAATACTATTAAGTCTAAAAAAGAGTAATGGATTTGTTGAAAGCAGGAATAAAGAAAATCAGTCCCTTAAGAAGAAAAAAGCAGAGTAGGGAGAGGGGCCCACCCAATGCCAGTGTCTATCAGGAGGAACTTTCAGGGTAATGGAAATGAGATTCTAATCTCTAGAGATAATTGGAAAGAAGGGAAAATCACCCCAATTTGGGGGTAATTGCCTAACATATAATCAAAGAGAAGAACATATCAAACAAAATGTCACTAATGCTAGACTGATGGCCAGGGGGTGGGCAGAAGAGAGGAGAGAGAAAAGAAAGGGAAGACCATGAAAGGCAGAAGAATAAGACTCAGCAAATCTCAGGGGCTCAGATTTGATGGGCAGAATTACTCAGTCTTTCAGAAGTGAATTCTCCCCACCTCTTTGAGCAACATGAACTACAAAGCTAATTAAATCTTGGGCTGTATTAAGATGAATATGGTTTCTCAGGAATAGAAGTGATGGCCCCAGTGAATCCGTTCTGGTCAGTCCACTGACAGGGAGCAGTTTATTCAGCTCTGGGCACAATTGGAACCCAGAGAATGATCACAAAAGGGTATCCACGACAGTGAAAACCTCAAAATCATACCAAATGAAAGCCAGGAGAAAGGTCATTGATTTACTCGATAAAATCACACCCCCTCACTTAAGATAATTGATAAGATGTTTAATCAATTTCGGCTATGGACTTTAAACTAAATAAAGTCCTTGGTAAAGTTTTTATAACTGAAGTGACTTTGCACAAGAATTATATTTATATAGGTCAAGGGCAGCTAGATGGTGCACTGGAGTCAGAAAGACTTATCTCCTCTGAGTTCAAATCTAGCTCCAGGTACTTACTTAGTTGTATAACCCAAGACAACCACTTAACCCTCATCTATAAAATGAGCTAGAGAAGGAATTGCAAACCACATGGAAACAGAGTTGATCAAGACTGAAAAATGACTAATTGACAAGTAAAGGTCTAGGAAACCTGATCCTAGTCTGGGAGATAGTTTAAATCTGGATTAATCAAAAGGTTGAAATAAGTTATTCAAGGAAACTAATGCATTGTTGGAACTGTGAACGGATCCAGTCATTCTGGAGAGCAATTTGGAACTATGCTTAAAAAGTTGTCAAACTGTGCATACCCTTTGACCCAGCAGCGTTTCTATTGGGCTTATATCCCAAAGAAATCATAAAGGAAGGAAAGGGCCCCACATGTGCAAGAATGTTTGTGGCAGTCCTTTTTGTAGTGGCTAGAAACTGGAAACTGAATGGATGTCCTTCAATTGGAGAATGGCTGAATAAATTATGGTATATGAATGTCATGGAATATTATTGTTCTGTGAGAAACTACCAGCAGGATGACTTCAGAGAGGCCTGGAGAGACTTGCATGAACGGATGCTGAGTGAAATGAACAGAACCAGGAGATCATTATACACAGCAACAACAATACTATATGATGATCAATTCTGATGGACATGGCTCTCTTCGACAATTAAATGTTTCAAACCAGTTCCAATTGTTTAGTGAAGAAAGCCATATACACCCAGAGAGAGGGATGTGAAATATGGACCACAACATAACATTTTTATGATCTCTATTGATGTTTGCTTGCATTATGTTTCCTTTTTCTGATTTTTCTTTCTTGTAGATACGACTTTTCTTGCACAAAAATGATATGTGGAAATATGTATACATATATTCGATTTGTCAAGTATTTTAACATAATTAACATGTAGTGGATATCCTGCCATCTAGAGGAGGGGGAAAAGTTTGTAACAGAAAGCTTTGTAAGGGTTAATGTTGAAGAATTACCCATACATATATTTTGCAAATAAAAAGTTTTAATTAAAAAAAAGAAATAAGTTATTCAAACTAGTTTAGAATTAGAAATACTTTAAAGGATGGTGTTCCATTACAACCCCTAAGGAGGAACTACTGAAGAGTAGGGGGAGGAGAGACTTTGGCTTCAATTTCAGTCTAGCTTTTCTTCCATCCTCCCCTCTTTGTCCATAGGAGGGCCATCTTCAAAGGGTCCTGAGGATATTGGACTTCTCATCTTCCTATCAGTCTCCTAGCACCATCCTTGATCAAATGATGGCAGTGTCTGCATTGGGAGCCAAGGACAAACTGGAAGCAGATTCATAGATGGGCAATCAGCCCAGTAAGGAAAAAATACCATGGCCTATAGAGAAACGCTCAAGCTTCCTACAAATGGAGGGAAAGGCCTGATAGAAGCAAGGAGCTACAGTTTGGGCCCATTTCTCCTTGGATGCTATGTGTTTGTATGAATGTATGTTACAGATATTTGATGGAGGAGGTTTTATACCCCTATTATATACCAATTGTTGTTACTGTACTATCTCAGCAAATACCACCTTCTAAAAGCTACTTAAAACTGACTAAAATGATTTTTCACTCACTAATCTTGGGAAGAAGCTCATCAGTAAGGACTGGAGCTGATGGCATTAGAGAATCACCCGAACTCCACAAGGGCACCCCTGGAATACAGAGAGGGAGAAAAAGCAGCTATTAGATCCTTAGAGCTTACATGGCCTATATGTAAATCTGTTGAAGTTTAAATTGTTTATCTTAAAAAAAGAGAAGACAATATAAAGATGATAGATTTCTTTGAATATATGAGATCTGCTTGAGAAAGAGTGATCATGTTTAGTCTTTTTTTTTGCCCCAAAGGACCAAGGGATAGAGACTGGGATAGAGATTTGTCCTGTGACTCAGTTCATATTGGAAACTTTCAGGAAAGGAAGCACCTTTACCCAACATAGGTTGTGCTGCCCTTGCAAATGAGTTTTAAAGAGTTGTTTAAATGTCTAAGAGGCCTACTTAAAATTAAAAGCTTAAGTGACTTGTCTACAATCATACAGCCAGTATGTATCAGAGATGGTACATGGCTCAGACTATTAATAGCAATTGTTTTGATTCTGGCCAGAGATGGTCTTCCCCTTCCGGACTGGCAGGTTCTTTTGTAAAAGCAAACTAGGCCATCTTTTCTCCCAACTCTTACCTGGTCTTTAAATACTGAATGGGTGTTGCCTCAGATTGGGACCTGGGCATCCTATTATCCAGAAATCTCTGTTAACTAGTATTTCTGGGAATGTGTAAAGAGAAGAAATGATCAGAACTGGCTGGAGTTAGTCATTAGAACACTCTCTAGAAAGTGAGTTTCAAGTTTTCGAGAAATATATTTCCCATCAGGGAGTAGTAACCAAGGAAAAGAAATGATGAGATTATCAGGGAGGAGGCAGTTGTCAGAGAACCTAGAAGGTCTGGCTGGATTTGACATGGTGGGCAAAAAGAGGCACCAAGAGTGTAGGGTTTTAATATGTGTAGTATTATGGAAAGACTGGGTTCTAGCTGACCTGGCCCTCCAACACCACCTGTTGTACTCCAAGCAATTTACTCAATCTGTAAAAGAAAAGTAATGGCACCTGTAATACTTTCATCACAAGATTGCTGTAAAGCAAATTATTTGTTAAGTCTTAGAGTGCTATGGTGGTGTTACTACAAAATGATGAAATAGAATAAGAAAATTAGCGCTTTGATGGTGATGATTTTTTCATTTTTTAGTTGCATCTTTCTCTTTGTGACCCATTTAGGGTTTTCTTGGCAAAGATAACTGGAGATACTTTTGCAGCTCACTTTACAGATAAGGAAACTAAGGTAAACAGGATTAAGTGTCTGTGGCCAAATTTGAATTTGAGGAGATAATCTTCCTAATTCCAGTTTCAGCACTCTATCCACTGTACCACCAAGATGCCCACCTAGCATTTTTTAGTGGCCAAAAGGAACTCTCTGAATTGGATCTTCATTTTCATGATTTGCTCATGTGATCTTATCACATTTTATTGCAGGGAAAACTGAGGTCCAAAGAGTGATATTGATTGCCACAAACTCACATAATTAACCCATGGTGAAAGATAAAATTTTAATTTCATAGGTCCCAAAGTTCCTCTTCCTACCCCAATTTCTACTCTCTCTCCACTCTTTCTCATCATCTCTTTCCTAAAGGTCACATCCTTGTTGGGTCACTATGATTACATTTCCTTTACTCTCCACTGCCATAGTAACATATCCATGGTTTCCCAAGATGGCATCTTAAGATGGTTTTACTCCTATCTCCAAAGGACTAGGAGTCAGGAGACTTCCTCTGAGTTTAAGAGAAAACAAACAACTTTGATAACAGGAAACAGGAGAGATAATGGGGGCACACTGGTGAAAGCAGGAGGCACCTAGCCCCCTCCCTTACACACCAGTAAGGGAGTTGTTCTCAGATTGCCTGACTGGCTCTGATACCGACTTTCCTTGCCAATCACTCCCTAGCCATATGGCATGGCCATGGTGGTGGGGTCCCAGGTGGCCTTCATTAGCAGCTGTTAGACTAATCACTCCCTATTAATAGGCAGTTCTGGAAGGACATCAACAGCTCCCTCCTGAAGGTGAGCTCCTAGCTCACTCAGTGGGCAATAAGGGGATCACCACAGCTGAAGAGAAGATAAGAGCTAGATGGATGACGAAGAGTCAAGAGTCAAGATTTGGAGGAAGCGGAAGCTGATAAAAAGTTTCATATATTGCTCCAAGTTCTCATGTTGGAGTCAGACAAATACAGGACAGGGAAATTCCCAAATACCCCTTCTTATACCTCCATATTGTACTCTGAGACTTGTTAGGACTGATGCTCACTTCAGTTAGGATCAAATGGGACAAGAGGCAATATCATCCATTCCCCTATCTCTACACCAGCTCTGACAAAATCATCCCAGAGAAGAAATATTCTCCCCTTCTGTGGGACACAGCTGAGGAAGGATAAGCTTCCTCCTTGTTATCTTCCCAATGAAAGGAATAGAGAGAGAATCCCTAAAGTTCTTATCACAATTGCTATCTGTGAAACATGAAGCATGTGGGGATCCAAAGCCTATGGAGTAAAGAAAGATGGCGGATGACCAGAGGCATGTGGGATGGAAGGGACCATAATCATGGCATAAACCAACTTCTTCATCTTAGTTGAGGAAATTTGGGCTCAGAGAGGGGAGATAACTTGATGAAAGCCACTTGGTTCATTAGTGACAAAAGTCAGAATTGGAACCCCCTTCTTGTGCTCCAGCGCCAGTGCTGTTTCTACTACATCACATCCATATTGCTTCTTGCTTGACATTGTCTGCCTGGTGCATTTTCTCTGGCTACCACGCCAGCTTCACTCCTCTCTCCCTCCCAAACCTTCCCAGCAGGGAGGCAGGATAGAGAGGGAAGGAAGGTGATCAGAAAGCATCCAACAGCGGCTAATTAAAGGACCATTAACGACTCTAAACATTAGCTCTGCTGATGGATGGATGAACATGACAGCAAAAGAAGATAGTGTGGGAAGATCAGAGCAGACTTGCTTTTTTGCAAATAGCAGTCCGGCCTCCTCCCCATTGTGGTGCTCCAAAAGGGAGTGGAGGGGGGTGAGGATGAGAGGAGCACAGAGAATGATCAGTCTGCCCCCACTGTCCACCCCACCCTCTTTTGTCATGGAAGTAATCTCATCTGTCTAACTGGAGCATCAAAGTGATGGATCCTCAGGCTGGGATTCTAGGACTTCTGGGTTCTATAGTGAATTCAAGTTCATCTCCATCTCCCTTTAACTCCCTCTTTCAAGTCTGATGTATTATGATCTGCTGCTTCTCTCATCCCCTCCCCAATATTCATAGGATTTTCTCCCTTCCTTTATAGAAATAGTTCTCAACCCAAGGTCTATGTCCTTTTGTTTTTATTTCTTAATTTGTTTTTGATCAGTCATTTTAGTTGTGTCCTCTTCTTTATGACCCCATTTGGTGTTTTCCTGGCAGAGATCCTACAATAGTTTGCCATTTCCTCCTCCTGCTCCTTTTACAGAGGAGGAGACTGAAGCAAACAGGATTAAGCAACTTGCCCAGGGTCAAACAGTTAGCATTTGAGGCCAGATCTGAACAAGGAAGATGAGTCTTTTGACCCCAGGCCCAGCACTATCCACTGTGCTACCTAGCTGCCTCCCCTTTTTTCAAATCCTTTAACAATTATTTCAATATAATGTATCTCCTTTGTAATCCTGTGTATTTTATTTTATGCATTTGTAAACATTTCTCTGAAAAGAGGTCCATAGCAATTCCAATAGACTTGGGAAAGAAATTGCCATTCGCATCCAGAGAGAGAACTGTACATCAAAGTATAGTATTTTCACCATTTGTTTGTTTGTTTTTCTTCCTCATGGTTTTTTCTCCTTTTCATATGATTTTCCTTACACAACATGACAAATATGGAAATATGTTTAAAAGTATTGCACATATTTAATCTATATCAGATTGCTTACTGTCTTGGGGAGGAGGGAGATAAGGGAGGGAGAGAGAAAAATTTGGAACGCAAAGTCTTATAAAAATAGATGTCAAAAACTATTTTTACATGTATTTAGAAAAATAAAATACTATTGGAAAAATAACAAGAAGAGGCCCATAAGCTTCACCAGAATGTCAAAAGGTTCTGTGACATAAATGTTAAGAACTTTTGCTCTGTAGAATAAACTTTCTTATGGACAGGGGTTAATTCAATTTCTGGCATATGTAAAAACTAAGTCAAAAATTTTAGATTATTTATTCTTTTTTTTTTCCTACTCAAAGCTAGACTGTTTATCCTCATTGCTCCCTGTCCCAATTTATCAGTTGCATAAATGGAGACTCAATTGCAGGTTCTCTATCTACACATTATTTTTCCTCTAAGGCAATTGGTGTTAAGCGACTTGCCCAGGGTCACACAGCTAGGAAGTGTTAAGTGTCTGAGACCAGATTTGAACTCAGATCCTCCTGACTTCAGGGATGGTGCTCTATCCACTGTACCACCTAGCTGCCTCTACCTCTAAATTCTTAAGAAAGCAAGTTCAGCCTTCTCCATCAAACTGGGAGGTTCTTGAGAATAAGACTAGGTGGTTTTCTTTCTCTTTAGCCTCCCCCCCTCCACAATGACTAGAACAGCTTTCCTCTTTCTTCTTCTTTAGGCCTCCCCCCACAGGGGCTAGGACAGGGCTCCGAATACAAGAAATTCTCAGGTTGTGAGGAGCAACTGCTAAAAATTCCTGGCATGAAGTATGGAAGCTCAACACCTGCCTTCAGAGCCCTCTGCTGAGGCTCTAGATATTGGCTCTTGGGGCCCAAATGGGACTTTGGGAAAGAGAATAAATCTCAGAATATTCAGACTTATTTTCATCTCCCTTTTTACCTCCTCTATAACATTGGGCAAGTCCCTTTTTCTCCCCTCTGCATCTAGGTTTCTTCAGGTGAAAAACAGATATATGTATAGAGTCTGGAGAGCTTTGTATAAGGCAAATTAAGACTGGCAGAGCAACCCCCCCTCCAAACCTCAATCTGCAGCAATACTAGGACAATGCCAAATAAGACTGGGTTTTCACTGAGAGGAAAAAAAAGAATGCTACAGATAGTAACTGGCCAGCTTGAATCCTAAAGTCCTCTCCTAGAGGGCTAGACAAGAGAAGCCATCAGTGAGAAGGTTCTGCCCCCACAGAAGTACTTCTGATGCAATTGTTTAAGTATCACTGGGGAGGTGAGATTGAGGGAGAGGAAAGAAATAGAGTGGGGAAGAGAGAAAAAGGAAGAAGGATCTTGATGGGATATGAGAAAAGAAAAGAGAGAAGGGAATCAAGGGAAGAAAGTGAAAGGGGGAGAAGGAGGCAGCATGGAAGGGACATTGGAAAAAAAGAAAAGAAATGAAGGAAGGAATCATGGAGGAGACAAAGGGAGAGAAGGAAGGAAATGTGGAGGAGACAAAGGGAGAGAAGGAAGGAAATGTGGAGGAGACAGGGAGAGAAAGGAGGAAGCATGAAGGAGATAGAGGGAGAGAAGGGAGGGAACACAAAGGAGATAGAGAGAGAAAGGGGAGGGAACATGGAGGAAACAGAGGAAGAAAGGGGAAAAAGAATGAGGGAGATAGGAGAGAAGGCAGGAAGAATGGGAAAGAGAGAGAGGAGAGAAGGAAGGAAAAACAAGGAAGAGAGAAGGAGAGAGGAGGAAATATGGTCAAGACAGGGGGAAAGAAGAGAAGGGGAGAGTGGGGAGAAGACATAAAAGGGACATTGGAGAGAAGACATAAAGGGAAATGGGAGAGAAGACATAAAGGGGATGTGAGGAAGAAGGAAGGGTCTAAGGAAAGAGGGAAAGGGGGAAGGGAGGGGAAAGGAGAAAGCAAACAGCAGAACCACAGGAAAGCAATGACTTCCCATCCCCCAATGCTCCCCCCTTCCCCAAGCGATCGGCAGCATATGCCTCCTGAATTCCTAAAGGCGCCATTAATCTCTATAAATAATTTTATCCACCAAGCCTCTTAAATGGGCTCTCTCTGTCTATGAAAAGCTTTTAAAAACATTTGCTTTGTAAACAGGCAGACAGAAAAGCAAAGCTCTATGACTGAAAGAAGAGGGCCAGTCTCCTGGCACATCAATTAGGAAGGAAGACTAATTAATAAGAAGAAAAGTGCCCATTCTGACAAAAACACCTGAGAGGGGGGCAGAGGCAGATGGGTCCACCTGGATATGGAGAGGATACCAGCTGGGGGCCTCCCTCCCCCAATTCTTAACTCCTTCTCCCAGGAGCCACCCCCACTGAATTCAAGGGGCCCAGAGCCAATAGTTTTTAACCTGGGGGTCTCAGAATTTAACTTTTAAAATATCTATCTATACATATAATATAAATATATTTTGATAACTATATTTCAATAAAGCTGATTTCTTTTGTAATGCTATATGTATACATACATACATATATACATATATATACATACATATATACATATACATATATATATATATAAAATTTATGCCTTTAAAAACATGATTCTGTGAAGGGGTTCATCCATTTTCTCAGGCTACTGCCAAAATGGCTCAGGACATAAAAATGGTGAAGAACCCTGGCATAATATTATCTCTGAGGCCTCTCCCAGCTCTAATATTCAAACATTCTGTGATCTTAAGTCCCATAATCTTAGTGAATCTTTCATAGGCTCCCTTGTACTCCCACTCAGGATGGGGCCAGGGAACAGCCTTCAAGACTTTCTTGAGAAAAACTCTTCCTTGAGTCTATACTAGGTCTCTCATGCTTAAATGCATGCCCCTCTAGTTCAGCAAGATAGAGAATACCCTCCATCCCACTTCCACATGGATTTAAAACCAACAGACAACACGGTGCCATAAAGAACTAGGTTCAAGTAAGGCTTATCCTGGAGAAATGATCCTGGTTAAATAATTTTATTTCTCAGTGCCCCAGGCCAGTGGGATCAAACGCGGAATCAGTAAGCTAAGCATAAGTATCCCTGCTACCACATATTGACATAGTTTTAAAATGTAATATTAGCTATATTTTATTATATTTATATTTATTTTTGTTAAATTATTTCCCAATTGCGTTTTAATCAGGTTCGGGATGCACTTGGGAGTGTTGTGGACATATGGCCCATAGGCAGAATATTTGACGCATCTGTACTCATATCACTCTAAAATCTTGCAGACACGTTACCAAGCTGCCATAGTGGAAAGAGTTTCTACACTGGGAACATCCCTCCCCCTTGCCCATGAAATCATAGTTCCTAAAAATATACATCTATGTGTACACACACACACAAAGCATACACATGTGCATACATGCACACACACTACAATTGTGATTTTCCTCCTCACTCCCCCAATATATTCTCCTTCATCCTGACTGAAATGTGTAGAAGCTTTCTCTCCTTTTGAAGGGAGAGAAAGGTTCCGGAAGTTGTACCTAGAGATTACCTGGGTGGGGGAGAGAAAATAGAAAGCAGAGAGAAAGAGAAAGGAGAAAGGTGGATGGATGGATGGAGAGAGAGAGAGAGAGCTAGAGAGAGAGAGAGAGAGAGAGAGAGAGAGAGAGAGAGAGAGAGAGAGCTTAGAAAGGAGGAGGAAAGAGGAAGGAGAATAGACTAATAGAACTAGCAATAGAGCATGATTAGTCTCAGAGAAGTGGAGAGCTCCCTAACTCCTAGCTATAAAATGACAAAGGACCTTGATATCCATCCATCTCTCAAATCACTTTCCCTTGAACACAGCCCTGGCAAGTAGAGATGGGGGAGGAATTAACACCCCATATGAATGGCATTATACTCAGTATGTAGTGAATAGATAATGTCCTCAGGAAGATCTCACCTCTGAAATATAGTAACCAAATGACTTTCATCAAATGATCATTTAATTGCCATCTCTTCAACATATTGCCTATACTCTGGGCCATTATCTTCATCTTCCCAAACTTCCTTCAGTTTTAGACTTCTGGGTGCCTGGTTTCTGAAAAGGGAGCTCTGACCTTAAATTGCCAGAAACCAGGACTCTAGCTAACTTGTCAGAAATCTCCACACTCTGCTTACTCTCTACTTTATCCACCAATGCTCCATAGAAATGCTGGACCAAATTTGCCTTTAGGTCCCTGGGCAAATAGATTTCTAAATCTCTTTTATGTGTCTTTTTCTTTAAATTAAAATGTAAGCAAGTCTGTGTATTTTCTTGGATCTGTATCCCCAACTTAATAAAGTATCTAATACATAATTAAGTGTTTAATAATTGTTCTGTCTCTCTATCCATCCACCTATATCCAAGTAGCTAACTTTTGTTGTTCATCCTTCATTTTTGAAAGGGATCGATGAAATCATGAGGTGATGTCTTAGGCTTGTGGGAGAATTGGATTTTAAGTGAAACAGACTTGAACAAAGACATCAGCCTCATTCTCTCCTCCAGAATCACCAAAGTCCAGGGGCAAGGCAAAAGGCAGGATGACTGGCCATGGCTTGGACATTTTCAGTGTCTGACCAAACTCTCAGTGCTCTACAGCATCTACTTCAGCTGCTTTCATGGCAGTTGAACTGGAAGAAGTCCTCTTATGCTTGAGGTAGACATTTCCCTGACTGGCTATCTCTAATCTGTCTCTCTGTTTATCTGCTTATCTGTGTATCTATTAGCTGTCTATCTACTTATTTATATCTGTTTATCTGTCATCTGTATGTCTGTTTATATGCTTATCTATATATGTTGATGGGTTTATCTATGTATCTATCTATGCAGAGTACCCTGAGTCAATTTTCTCAGTCTATAAATTGCCAAGCAGCTGCAGACCCAAATTGGTAGAGGGTATTTCCTCAATGGGACTTTCCCAAACCAATTAACTTCCAGTGCAAATTCAATCTCTGAAGATATAGAAGTTTAAGTGTATGGCCACATCCACTGAGCTAGCTGCAAAGTGGTAACTCAGATCCAAGCCAAGGTCTATGCTCTTTTATTTCAGCCTCACCATGCTTTCCCACTAAACCATTTTTTCCTAAGGTCCCCAAGAGAAGTAGAAGTCCAGAGACATTCTGGTCTTTGGGTTATCTAGAGAATCCATTTCCTAATCAAGCTCACAAGGATTTTCCCACCAATATCCCATATTGGGAAATAGCAAGGTCTGTTGGGCCTTTGGATACGCCAGATCCCAAGAGATTCTCCTCTCCCTTGTCAATTTGTTCTTATTTCTTAGCTCCATGGGGTTGATTGCCTTGTGGGATGAGTTTAGGGGTTTTCCAATTTCTCTCCTTTCTCATTCCCCATCAGGCTCCCAATATATAATGCCTCTGAGATATAACCTAGTCCTTCCCAAAGTGAAGTGGTCACAGCCACCTAAATACGGTCCTTCATGGATTCGTTGAAGATGAATGTATTTATTGATGCCCATATCATTCAATCCAAAAAATCCCACTCTTCAGGACTCCTAAGTAGCTATTCCTGCTCAAAGACAGAGTCACAGAATCTCAGAGCTGCTAGGAGTCTCCAAGGTCATTTAGGCTACCCATTGGAATTTCCATTATCACATCCCCAAACAAGCTATCATCCCACTGCTTCAGTGTCTCCTCTGAAGGGAAGTCACTACTTCCCTAGGAAGCCCTTGCTACTTTTTAATAGGTTTCATTTTAAATTAAGGTGATAAATTCAGAGTTAAAGGGATCTTGGAACTCATCTAGTCCCTCCATTTTATAGATAGAGGAAAGTAAGGAGGTAAGATAATTTGTCCAAAGTCATACAAGGTGAGTGAACTCCAGAGGTAGGATTTAAGTTCTCTTCCTCTATGAACAGGAAAGGAGAGAAAAAAGAAAAGATAAAAGGAAAGGAGATAAAAGAGGAGGGAGAGAAAGGAGAGGGGAAGGGAAGGGAAGGAGGGAAGAGGTGGGGAGAGAGGGAAAGAGGAAGAGAGGAAAAGAGAGGGAGAGAGAAGACAGAGAGAGAGAGGAAGAGAAAAGAAAGAGAGGGAGAGGGGAAGAGGGAGAAAGGAAAGGAAGGACATGAGTGAAGGACGAGAGGCAGAGAAAGTGAGAGAGGAAGGGAGTTTATTTCCTATCTCAGATATTTACTCAATATGTGATCTAAGGATAAGTAGCTCTGTCCTTCAGTTTCCTCAACTGTTAACATGGGGATAATATTAGTATCTGCCTCACAAGGTCATTGCAAGGCTCAAATGAGAAGATATATGTAAAGTCCATTGCATTTAAAAATTATTATTATTATTATTATTATTATCCATTGAACCTTTGTAGCCTGAAAACAATTTCTTGTTGCACTCCCCATCCTTTGCACAGATCATTCTCACTGTGCAACAATTTTATGGCCATCCAAATGCCGTTTGACTTCAACCTTCTCCAGGAAACCTTCCCTGATTATTATACATTCTCTCCCTCATCCCACACCCCCAATCATTCTTCTACAGTGAATCTTCCAAGTACTTATGGACTAAAAAGTCCTAATCCTGAAATCTCATCTCTGACAATTATTATTTATATGACCTTTAGAAAAGTCATTTGATATCCCTGGGGTTCAGTTTCCTCATCTGTAGGAAGGAGGGGGTCAGCCCATATAGCATCTGAGCCTCCCTCCCACTGTTAAGATCATAGGACACCCTTTGTTCTAATATGGTGTTTGTTATTTTTTATGTCATTTCCCCATATACCTCATTAGACTTGAAGGTCCCATTATACAGACAGAAATCAGGCTTTCTCTCACCACAGACCGAGAACTCTTTGAGGATGGGCATTATATCTTTGACATGCTGCTTCCTTAGCTAGGAACCAGATCTCCTCCTTCCAAAGAAGTCCTTGTGGGCAGAGGCTCCCCTTCTCTTCAGACAGGACCCTCCCTGACAGCCAAAGATGTCTCCCAGCAGACAAGGAATTGTCTTTATCTCAGACCAGAATCACTTTGGGGATATGAATAGTCTTTTCTCCATCTGGAGGCAGAGACTTTGTCTCCCCCGTCAGATTAGATGCTCCTAAGGAGCTTAGAATAAGAGTTAGAGCCAGAAAAAAACTTAAGCCCAGATCTTTCATTTTACAAAAGAGTAAACTGAGACCAAATGACTCTTTCAAGATCAAACTAACAATTGAAAGATCCAGGTTTCCGAATCCTGCTCTATGTGTTCAGGATCTGAGTCTCGGTATGGACAGGGAGCTTTCTGAAGGCACAGTCCAAGGCACTTCTTCCCTGAGACTAGGAGCTGCCATCCAGCAGCCCAGAATTGGAGGGAGGGGCCAGAGGGGGCTGCTTGTCTTTCCAACCAGCCCTGAAGTTTGCTTCTGCCTCTGTTTGTGTTTGGTTAGCATTTCATCCACGGCCCCTGTTCCCTGCTGTTCTGTTAGTTTTCCTTTGCTCCTTTTATTAATTGGCTTTTTTGTCCTTGGCATTATTTGATTTCCACTTAATTGCTTGATGACAGTGAGTTTTATTTTTGTTCTTTCTTCCTAAGAAAAATGCTGGTGTGTGCCAGCCAAACACCATACCTCCTGGGGGCCCTGTTGAAGTGCTCCCTTTCTTTTCTCCCCGCCCTTCTCAGTTCCTGGGATTCAGTCACCCTTCCCCATTCCCATCCCATATTAAGGCCCTTTCACATACTGTATCATCCATCCCCTTCTTAACCTGCTTCTGCTTCCATGGATAAGCTGAAGGGCACAGAACAAAGTTCACTTCTCTCCAGGGCTTCACAGACAGAATCAACATTTCTACCCAATCAACCCAAACTGTAGGGTGACAACTAGAAGACTAAAAGGCATAGAGTATCAGAGGTTAAAGACTCATCAGATTGGTCCAATATCTCATTGAGGAAAGGTCCAAACAAAAGCATTGGCTTTCCCAGTTACAAAACTAGACCCAACAGAGGCAGGTAGATGGTTCAGTGAACTGGAATCAGGAACACCTGAATTCAACTCTGGTCTCAAACACAAGTTGTATGATCTTGGGCAAGGCACTTTCACTTCTGTTTGCCTCAGTTTCCCCATCTGTAAAATGTGGATAAAGATATTTTCTACTTCCCAGAGTGGTGAAGATAAAATGAGATGATCTTTTCGAAGCATTTAGCACAGTGCCTGGTACATTGTAGGTGCTTAATAAATGCTTGTTTTCTAAAATCTAAAGTTTCTGAAATTCACAAGACTTGGGGCTGAAAAGGACATTACAAATTATCCTCTACTCCCATTTTACAGAAAAAAATTAAGACCCCAGATGACTTGTCACAGGTGACACAGGTGAAGAAGCCATTTGAGATCCGTACCAGAGTCTCTGATTCCAAGCCTAGAGTCTTTCCCCCTCTCCCTTCTGTCCTCTGCTGCCTGAGCTTTCCCATTTATCTTCACTGAGAATGGATTGAAAAGAACAATACAGATAAATTGGTCAGGTGGGGGAAACTGGGAGCTGTAGCAGGTTGTATACTGACTAAGGGTCTATGTGTTCTAATGTTGTCATTAGAGAATGCTAGATTCAGGGTCAGAGTATCTGGTTTCAAATTCTAACTCCATAAGCCTCTGAACTTCAGTTTTTTCATCTATAAAATGGAGGGACTGGATGAGTTTCAAGGTTCCTTTAACTCTGAATTTATCATACAAATAAGGGTTGGATGAGATAGATGACTTCTAATTCCTTCTAGTTCCAAGAATATAATTGTATACTTCTTTTCTTTTTTCTACTGTGAAGGAGTGAAAGAAAAAAAGATCACCTCCATGCTCCAAAAATAAGTGCCTGTCTTGGTCTTGGAAGCTCTTTGTGGCATTGTTTCTCGGCCAATGGGCATTAAAGGGGAGATCTACAGATAAAAAATCAGAGGTTCTGGGTTCAAAATCCAACACTGTCAATCATTTGGGGCAAGTCAGTTAATTGGACTTCAGATTTCTAATTTATAAAATGAGAGCATGGCCAGCTAGGTCTTGTCCAGCCTAAATCTTTGCTCTTATGATATTATCATTCCAAATTTTACAGTAGCTCCCCCTGCTTTCTTCAATCTCCTTTCCTGCTCCTAAGGTTCCTCAGAGGGCAGCCAAGGGACATAAGTGAATAGAGGGCCACTTCATTTTCCTCAGATCTGCTGCTGATTTTCTCACACATATCCCACTCTGACCCCTTAAGTGTACTTGGGAGGTAGCTGCCACGAAATCATAAATCTAGAATTAAATGGAGACCCTAGAAGCCATTAAGTCTAATCCCTAGATTTAACAGATAATGAAGAAGACTCAGAGAGGTGAAATAATTCATCCAGAAATACACAGCAAGGATGTATCTGAGTTAGGATTTGAACCCAAGACTTTCTTCAACAGTGCTTTCTCTGTTACTCTCAGCTGCTTCTCAGTCTTATGTCACTGCCAGACTACTTGACCACCTCCTCAAGCCTAGAGCTGTTACCTCTAGATTTCTTAGGTTCAAAGGGGTCTATGTCATAAAGAACAGATATATAATATGAAGAAACCACCATGGTCAGTGGAAAGAACACTATTTCTGAAATAAGAAAAACTGAGTTCAGGTCTCTCCCTCACCTCTATGCTTATTATGGCTATGATCTTGGGCATGTGATTACCTGTATATCTCCTTAGATTCCAGTTTCCTTCTCTGTAAACTGAGGAGTTTGGGCTAGATCATCTCTGAGATCCATCTGAGGTCACTAAAAAGTGACCTCCAGTGTATAGTTTGAAGGAAGTGAGAGAGAAAAATGACTGGGACTTGTAGGGAGTGGGACTAGCTCTGTTTATTTATCACAAGATCCTAAAAAAGACTCTTTAAAGATACTTTCTCTACTCTTCTAGCTCCAGTGTTATTTGTAATAATAACACTTTCTGTTTATGTATCACTTTTCAGTTACATAGTACCTTCTCTGGGTAGAGGAAAGGGCAGGCTTTTTGCTTTGAAGCAAATTGGGAGAAAGTAGCCCCTGAAATATCACCTTCTCTAGGAAGCTCCCCTACGCCAATGGAAAGAGATATGGTGATTTGCTCTCACTGGGCTTGTTCAACAACTCCTAACACTTCCCCTCCACAACATGCTACTTTGAGTTCACTTGCCTTCAAGGCTGTAATTAACACCAGAGCTATAACTAGTAGCTTTTGCTCCAAGGGCAAATGACATGAAATGCACCCTCAAATCCATTTTAAAACAAATTTCATTTGAAAGGGAGACTCAAGGGCACTGTCCTGTATATATTTTTGTATTGGGAGATAAATACGTAGGGATGTCTTGAGACTGGTGCAGAATCAGGAAAAGGGTTGAATGATAGGGCCAGCCCAAGAGCAATCTCACCTATGATGTGCCAACGGATGACCTTCTATTCTAATTAGTTTTTGTCAATAACTAAGCACTAATCTTGGTTATTCCCATGCTACTGAAGGCCTTAAAGTGTTCAAGTCTTTTAGAAGCATAGGAAGCTTAGTTTCTAAATTTCAAAGTCTCAAGGAAAAGCCCCCTCACCCAACCTTAGTTATACCTCTGATTACCACTAGTGCTTGGACTACACAACAAGTGTAGTTGTTGTGTAGTACACAACAAGAACAACAAGTGGGCATCTTGATACTGGAGAATCAGATCATACCAATGCCTATGGGCTTCTCAGAGAAGCCAGGCAGGCAGTCTAATGAAAACCAGATGGTACGACTGTCACAGTGAAAGGGAAACCTGCTAGGCACAGTCATGCCTCCTGGTTGAAGGTAGGGGAGGAAAGGATGATCTAAGGCTGGAAAGCATCTCCCAGGTTCATGTAGGATGTGAACCTAAAAAGCCCTTGGAAATCAGTGAGTCCTTTTTAATTTGATGAAGTTGATTCGATGAAGAAACAGAGGAAGAATTAGCAGATGAGGGAATTGAGGACCACAGAGAAAAAAATGACTTGCCAGATAATCAATAGCAGAGGCAGCAATTTCACTCCAAATTGTAGGCTCTTTCCACCACCCCATTCTGGGAGAGTGCCCTCCCCCAGTGCCAGAGAAAAAGGAATACTAGTATCAGACCAGCCAACCCTAGATCTCCTACCTTAGTTTCCCAACTTTCCTCAGATTCTCAACCCCCCTCCTAGTTACCTCATCTGAACCCTCCCTCCCCTCCTGCCTGAAGTTTCCCCTGCCTCCTACATCTTCCTGTAAAATCTTTTAAATCGGAGATTACAAAGTTAAAACGCTTAGATGTCAGAGATGACATCTCCCCTTCTGTCTGTGTATGTGTGTGTGTGTGTGTGTGTGTGTGTGTGTACACTCACATATGTGCACGTGCACATAGATACATTCCTCCCTGGGTCTCTATTCCTTCTCTATTTTTTTATTCTCTGTCCCACCCTCATACTTGTCTTGTTTTTTTTTTTTCTCTTGATGTCTGACTTTGCCTGTATGCATGTCTAGCTCTCTCTTTCTTCTCCTTCTTTTCTCTTTTCTCTCTACTTTTTATGTTTTCTCTTCCTCTTCCTCCTTCCCTTCCTTCTTCTTTTTTCCCTTCCCATTCCTCCTTCCCTTCCCCTTCCCCTTTTTCTTCCTCTTCCCTCCTCCTCCTCTACTGCTGCTTCTTTTCTTCTTTTCCTTCTCTTCTTTTTTTCCTCCTCTTCCTCCTCCTCTTTCCTCTTTTTTCTTTCTCCTTCTCTTCTTGTTCCCTTTTTCTCCTTCTCCTCCTTCCTCTCTTTCTTCTCCTTCTGCCTCTTCTCTTCCCTCTTCTACTTCTCCCTCCCTTTTCCCTCTTTTCTTCCACCTCTTTCTCTTCCTCCTCTTCATCTTTTTTCTCTATGTATACATATATATATAATTATATATTCTTTGTGTGTCTGTTTTTACCCATCTCTCCCTCTCATCCTCTTCATTCTGTTTCTGTTTCTGTCTTCCTGTCTCTGCCTTTGTCTCTGTCTATCTTTCTGACCCTCCCTCTCTCCTTTTCATCAGAAAATAGTTTTAACCCTATTCACAAGTGAGAAATGTTAAACTTTGGTACAGAAACTTAGAATTCATTTATTTGTTTTATAATTATAATAGAATGTTATATCTGGAAGACACTTTTAGTATGATCTGTAATCCAATTTCTTGTTTTACAGATGAGGAAACTGGGGCCCAAGGAATAGGAAGTGACTTGCACAATGTCATATGGCTCATGAGCTTCAGGTCCAAGAGTAGAACCAGGTCTCCTGGCTGCAGTTTGTGTTGCTCTGTATGTGTGTTTTCCCTTTCTTGTTCAAGGCTATTTTTATACCCTGCAGAAAGAACAGATCTGAAAGATGGGGATAGTGTGAAATCATCTCAACAACAAGCCTCAAATAACTACAGGTCAAATCCCATTCCAACAAAGGCTAGATTAATTACAAAGAAAATCTCCCTACAGCCCAAGAGTTCTAAGCCCTCATCAAGGGACCACTGTGAGAGTGCCAGGAACACTGGAGGCCACCAAGGAACCTGGAAAGGGCCTGGGAGATCCTTGTAAGTGAACTTGACCTGCGTTTCTCCGGGCATCATGAGCCATGCTGCTGCCAGCTGCCTGTCCAGGGCCTTGGAACAGGAGACCCAGAGTGAGAGGCAGAGTTCCCAGGGTCTGTTTGTTGTTCTCAGTGCCTCACAGCTTTGAAAGAATGAATGTTAGCCAAGTACAGCCACAATGATGAATAAAACATGTCATAGACATTAATATTAATGACAAGGGGGTTACGCCTGAAGAGGTAAGCTGCCAGCCTCCATGGTCTGAGCTAATGCAGGTGGGCAACAACATGGAAGATCCAAAAGTACAAATAATTCCCAAATCATTAACTATTTTTGAAATGTGGTACCTAAATTACCTGCACATGTGTATATGGGTACATCAACAGATTGAGCCTCCTGATGATCCTCTGTTCTGGCTGATCATGTCACATCAAAAAATCATGTCTCCATCCCATCCTACTCAGAAACCTTCAGTCCCCGCTAGAGGCTTCCAAGGGAAGTCAGACTTCTTATCCTAATATCTAAAGCTCTTCACAGTCTGCTATCAACCTACTACATATCCAGCTGAATCTCCAAAGGCTTCCTTTCACATACCCCATATTCCAGCCAAACCGGACTATTCACTGTTTGCCAAACTCAGCCAGCTCCTTCCCCCTCTCTGTGCCTTGGCTTCCTTCCATTCCTGTTCCCTAACCCTAGAATATTCGCTCCTCTTCATCCCCACCTGTGGCCATTCTATTCCTCATTATGAGCCAAATTCAAATGCTATTTCTCCTCTGTCTCTCTCTTTCCTCTTCTCTTCTCATCTCTCTCTTTCTCCCTCCTTCCATCTCCTGTCCTCATCTCTCTCTATGTCTCTGTATCCCTCTCTGTCTGTCTGTCTTTCTATCTCTCCCTCTCTTTTCTTCTCCCTCTTTCTTTCTCTCCCTTCTTCCCCTCCTCTCTCTTCTCTTCTCTTTTTCTTCCTCCTCCCATCTCCCTCTCCATATCTCTCTTTGTGTCTCTGTCTGCCTTTGTCTGTCTATATGTCTGTCTTTCTTTCTCTCCCTCTCTTTTCCTCTTATATGTTCTCTCTGTCCCATCTCCATGTCCCTCCCCTTCTCCCTGTCCTCTGTCCTTCCCCTCCCTTCCTCCTTTCCTTCTCTCTCTCTCTCTCTCTCTCTCTCTCTCTCTCTCTCTCTCTCTCT
>JAJPUD010000871.1:56289-61289 GCA_023553655.1 Myrmecobius fasciatus
CTCTCTCTCTCTCTCTCTCTCTCTCTCTCTCTCTCTCTCTCTCTCTCACACACACACACACACACACACACACCACACATAAAATATATATGCATATAAATGAATGTGTTTGTAATGTGTATGTGTATGTATAATATATATATATATATACATATATGTGTTTTGTGTATGTGAGTTTTTCCAGACTTTTACCCTCAGAACAAAAATTTTCTCCCTCATTGGAACTCATATAGCACTTTGTCATCCCTAGTGACACTTATGGATCATGTTATAGTTTATATCTATAATGTATATTAGGTTGGCTCCATAGATGGATATACCAGATCATCAGTCAACAAGCATTTGTTAGCACCTCCTCTATATCACTAGGATATGACCCCTTCCTCAATGCCCTTTTAGTGTAAGGGTAATGCTGAATCTCAAAAGGTCATGTCATTGGGGGCACAAATTCATGCAGATTCTCTTCAAGCCAGGAATATTTCACTTACGGTCCTAGGAACCATGTCTGTTGTCTGAGAATCGTTCTAGTTGAGTTCTCAAAGACTTATCCTTGGAGAGCTGAACACTAGGTGAATACTAGATGAATACTTGGGCCACAGTGCTGTCTTGAAAGCTATACGTTCTGTCTTCTCAAACAGACTGCAATGATTGGGGCCATGGCTTAATTATTTTTATATTCTCCAAAGAAAGATATCTATGGCCTTTGTGGATTATCCATAACAAATGTTTAATTTTTAAATGTCACAGAATTGGTTCTCAATAAATATTTGTCAAATGCAATGACCAGCCTTGAATTCATAGCAGTGATGAAGCACACTATCCTCCTCCTGAGAAGAAGGAGAAGGATTCAGAGTGAAGAATAAAACATAGATTTTTTTTGGACATCACCAATTTAGGAATTTATTTTGCTTAACTATGCATGTTTGTTCTAAGGATATTTTTAAAGAGAGAGGGAGAGAAAATTGATTTTTGTTAATTGAAAAATAAATTTTAAAAAGGAAAATAAATACTTACTGGAAGGAAAGACAAAAGAAGGAAGGAAAGGAAGGAGGGAGGTAAAAGGAAGGAGAGAAAGAAGAAAGGAATAGAAGAAGAAAGAAGGTAGGAGGGAGGGAAGGAAGGAAGGATAGAAGAAAGGAAGGAAGGAAGGAAGGGAAGGAGGGAAGAAGGGAGAGAAGGGAGGGGTGAAGGAAAGAAAAAAGGATGCAAGATTAGAGGGGAAGCAATAGACTGGGAAAACATTTTTACATTCAAAGGTTATTATAAAGGTCTCATTTCTAAAATATATAGAGAATTGACTTGAATTTGTAAGAAAGAAGGGAGAGAGGAAATGAGGGGGAGAAGAAAAGGGAGAAAGAAAGGAGAATAACAGGGCAGGAGAAAGGAACAAGGAAGGTCAGGAAATTTCCCCTAGGTCACCCCAATTATATTGATAGTTATGTCCTAAATCTCTATGAATTTCTTGTATATGCTCCAATTCAGTGGGAACAGGGAAGGAAAAGAGTTGAGGGGGGTATGTGAGAGATACCAGGATAAAGTAAGAGGAAGGGAAAGGAAGAAGAGAGAGGGGATTTTAGACTTTAAATAATAGACCAGAGATGTATGCTCAGGAGAATTTTTTTTTTTGTCTTGAGAGACATATTGTGGTCTTGGTAGAGAATGGAGAAGAGAGTTATGTACCGTAGGAGAACAGAAACATAGATTTGAAGCTGGAAGATATCTTAAAGTCCAAGTAGTTCAACTCTAATTTTACAGATGGGGAAACTGAGGTACAAAGAGATTAAGTGGGTAGGGATTCATTCATTTAATGGATAATTCTCAAATTACTACTATGTACAAAGTACTGTACTCGGTTCCAGAAGAAATGCAAAGTTTAGATAAAAATTGATTCCTTTCCCTAGTGGAGTTTTCAGTCTAGTAGAGGAGAAAGACATGGATGCAGATAATGATATTAGCTTATTATAGTGAATAGAGAAAAGGACTGAGACTAAGGAAAGTCTGAGTTCAAATTGCCTCTGACATATTCTCTATTTGCCTATTTCCTCATCTATATTTACAGATGGGGATAATATTATATATATATGTATATATATATACTTTATTATATAATATATATATTTTATATATCATATATATACTTTATTATATATACATAATATATATTTTATATATCATATATAATGTATTCTTTAGTTATTATTATTACTACTACTACTACTACTAAACATCAAGCAACAATAGGAGACTATGAATTACAGAACTACAGGTGCTACTTTGAAAAAATAGAAGCAATTTTTTTACTGAAAGTTTTCAGTTCTAGACTTGAAAAAAAATAGAGAAAGGGGGAACTAAGCAAAATTCCATAACTCTCAGGGGAACAGGTTTTTATCGTCAGAGAGAATCAAATTAGACTTTACAAAGGAGGAAGATTTTGAAGTGGGTCATAAAGGTTGGGTAGGCATTCAACAGGTAAAGGTGAGGCAGTAGTACATCCTAGGTACAGTAGCCATTGTGAACAAAAGCAGAGAGCCAGGAGACCACTAGTTAGATTGAAAGGATAGAAAGCAGTTCCATGTAACTAGAGCAGACTTTATAGAAGGAAACAATATGAGAAAAGGCTTGAGAAGTTTATGGAGAGTCTTGATTGATAAACTATGGTCCTAGGAACCGTGTCTGTTGTCTGAGAATCATTCTAGTTGGGTTTCCTTCAAGAAAAAAGGACAATACATGAGTAGAAGAATGGAAGAATGGAAGGAAAAATTAGTGAAGCATCAGAACTTTCCAGTAACGGAATGGATGGAAGTTCCTTGAACGTGGAGGCATTCACTGTTCTGTGAACTTGGATATTTAATGGCTGTTTAGCTAGGTTGCTCTAAAGGAAGTCCATGCTTCAAAAAGCATGGATGTCAAATGTTGAACTATGTAGTTGATGAAGTTCCTTCCAACTCAAATGAAGCCTTGTGATTCTTTATGTAAAAAAGATGCTTTGGGCAAAGATATGAATGATGAATTGGAGTGGAGAATAGAAATGGAAAGCCTCTGTGCCAAAGGGATTGGGGAGAGAAATTTGTACACCCTTATCTCCAGGCTGGAAGCAGTATTGTCATATCTTAATCCTTAGTCTGGGGAACATCTAGGTGATGTACCTGATAGAGCACTGACTGGGTTTGGAATCAGAAAGACTCATCTTCATGGGTTTAAATCCAGTCTCAAATAGCTGTGTGATGCTGGGCAAATCATTTAACATTTTTGCTTTGGTTTCCTCTTCTTTCAATTGAGCTGGAGAAGGAAATGGCAAAACACTTGAATATCTTTGCCAAAAAAAAAAAAAAAAACTCCCAAAGTGAGATCACAGAGACTCAGATGTGACTGAAATGACTGAACAACAGCAACTCTTGGCCTGACATCCTGGAGCAGATCTGGTGGGAAGGGAAGGATTCTCTGACCCTTGGTAAAGACAAAATTTGGATGGACAAGAAGAGGAATCTCAGAGTCTTAGTACTATACACCTGAAAGCCACTTCCTGATGCTACTTTCTCCCATTTGTCCAGAGGGAAAATTGAGTCAGAGTGGAAAAAAGGAGATAACATGACAAGACATGTTTCAGATCTCAGCTCATAAAACAGAGCCTTGAGCCCCTCCCTGGTGACATATAGTGATCCACTCTTCAGATTATCTGTAACACATTTGAATTTCTATGATATTATGAATTAACCGTGAGTGAAATCAGTTTTCCATCATGATTCTTTTCCTCAAAGTTGATCCAGAATTCATGGAGAAAAAAGGCTCACTTGATTTCTTCAATTTCAACTTAGGACCTTCTTTCCGCTTACACTTAGTTATTTGTCAAGTCCTATCATTTCCATCTTTGAAATATCTCTTCAAACTAGCTCCTCCAGCTGTGAACGGATACAGCCATTCTGAAGAACAATTTGGAGCTACGCTCAAAAAGTTATCAAACTGTGCATACCCTTTGACCCAGCAGCATTTCTATTGGGTTTATATCCCAAAGAAATCATAAAGGAAGGAAAGGGCCCCACATGTGCAAGAATGTTTGTGGCAGCCCTTTTTGTAGTGGCTAGAAACTGGAAATTGAATAGATGCCCTTCAATTGGAGAATGGCTGAATAAATTATGGTATATGAATATTATGGAATATTATTGTTCTGTAAGAAATGACCAGCAAGATGATTTCAGAGAGGCTTGGAGAGACTTGCATGAACTGATGCTGAGTGAGATGAGCAGAACCAGGAGATCATTATACACAGCAACAACAGTACTATATGACGATCAATTCTGATGGACATGGCTCTCTTCGACAATGAAATGTTTCAAACCACCTCCAATTGTTCACTGAAGAAAGCCATATACACCCAGAGAGAGGGATGTGAAATGTGGACCACAACATAACACTCTCATACTCCTTGATTGATGTTTGCTTTCATTGTGTTTCCTTTATCTGATATGTCTTTTGTGTAGATACAATTTTTCTTGCACAACAATGATAAGTTGGGAAATATGTATACATATATTCAATTTGCCAAGTATTTTAACATAATTAACATGTAGTGGATTTCCTGCCATCTAGGGGAGGGGTGGGGAGTTGGGGGGAAAAATTTGTAACAGAAAGCTATGTAAGGGTTATTGTTGAAGAATTACCCACACATACGTTATGCAAATAAAATTAAAAAAAAAAACTAGCTCCTCCTCTCCATTCCCACTGTAACCATTCCTGTCCCAGACCTTAGTTCTCTTCTCTCTTAGACCTCCATAACATCCTCTCTAGTCTTCTTGTTTCTAGTCTATCTCCTCTTTAATCCATCCATCAGAAAGCCATTAATTTAGTATTTCTAGCACAGTGCTATAGTCATATTACCTCTTTAGTAACATTCAATGGTTTCCCATTGCCAATCTTCCCTTCCACAAAAAGTATAAGCTTCCTGATCCTAGCATTCAAGGACCTCTACAAAAAAGTTTCAGACTACTTTTTCATTCTATCTC
>JAJPUD010000871.1:66289-79499 GCA_023553655.1 Myrmecobius fasciatus
TCTGGAGATTCTAGAACAGAGGAGTAATATGATCAGCCCTGTTCCTAAGAAAGATTATTCTAGCAGCTGTGTGGAAGATGGACTAGACAGGGGAAAGATTGGAAGCAAAGAACCAATTAAAAAGTTTTCCCAATACTCTCAGTGACAGTTAATGAAAGCCTGAACTAGAATAAGGGCTCCCATCTGGCCCCTCCAAGGAAGGGACAGGTGGTAAAGATAACATTGGCCAAACTGAACAGTTGATTGGCTATGGCATAGAGAAAGAGGAAGGTAGTTATAAGACAGTGGGGCATGGGTTTCATGGGGGGAAAGTGTATATTTAGATGCATCTTTTGTAAGACTGACTGTGAAAGATAGAAAGGGAAGCCAGAATAGGGATGATAGATTTAGAGAATAAAGAGGGATAGATAGATTAAAGGCTGTGGTGAAGGTGAAAAACAAGCTGAGGGAGAGGAAGTCAGGAGAAGAGATGGAAGGGCAGCACCTTATGGTGCAAGACAACTCCAATATATTTGTCATGACTTCACATATATAATGGAAATCAAAGTGCTTACCTTCTCAAGGAGGAATAGTGAGAATTTGGGATTCAAATTTTTTAAATGATTATTTTTAAAATGTACATATAATTTGGAAATATTTAAGGAAATAGATAAAAATAAATGTTTAAAATGATGAAAATTTCAGAGCTCAGAATCAAGAAAGTAGCATAGATATAGGCAAAAGATGACATTTGAAGGGGGACTATTCCAACATGTGTTTGAGGAGGAATGAAAGTAAACTCAGAAGAGTTAAGAAGGTTCATGAACTAGGAAGCCAGAGCATTCAAAGAGATACCAAGTCATATAATAAAGTCCTCAAGTATGGGAGAAGTTGGGGTAGAAAGGAAGAATGCATGTGTTCCATGTATTGAACCCAAGATAGATGATAGATAGATAGATAGATAGATAGATAGATAGATAGATAGATGGATAGATGGATTGATGGATGTGTGGATAGCTGTGTGGATGGATAAAGATGGTTGGATAGAGTCAGAGATAGAAAAGGCAATAGATCGATAGATAAATGGACAGACGGGTAGATGGATGGATGTTTAAGATAGTTGAATACAGTCAGAGATAGAGAAAGCAATATAGACATCTAAATGGAGATAGAAAAAGCAATAGATCAATTGATAGACAGATGGATAGATGTGCAGATGGATGAAAATGGTTGAATAGAATCAGAGATAGAGAAAGCAATAGATAGATAGATAGATGGATGGATGGATGGATGGATGGATGGATGGTTAAGATGGTTGGATACAGTCAGAGATAGAGAAAGCAATATAGACAGATAGATAGCTAAATGGATGGATAGATAAATGTGTGAATGGGTAAAGATGGTTGGATAGAGTCAGAGACAGAGAAAGCAATAGAGACAGACAGATGGATAGATGGATGGATGGATGGATGAATGGATGATTAAAGATGGTTAGATGGATGATTAAGATGGCTAGATAGAGTCAAAGATAGAGAAAACAATAGAGAGACAGAGATGGATGGATGAATAAAAATGGTTTGTTATAGTCAGAAATAGAGAAAGCAACAGAGAGACAGACAAAAAGATAGATAAATCATAGATGGGTAGATAGGTAGGTAGAAGAATGGGGGGATAGGTGGACAGATGAATGGGTGAATGGATAAAGTATTTATTAAGTGTCAGGCATTGTTAAGTATTGAAGATACAAACACAGCAAAGTAAGGTGGACCTAGCCTCAAGAAGTTTATATTCTAATGGATGAAGACAACACACACAAAAAAGAAGCAAGTAAGAAGAGGAGGGGAATGAAAAGAAGTAGCATGTCAGGGATATTGCAGGAAATAGCATGATTCCTAACTAGATAAAGCAAATTGTTTACAGACGTAGGGTGAGGGGAAGGTAAAAGAAATCCAGAACTAGGGTCCTGCATTAGAGTAGAAATAGACACTAAGCCCAAGATGAGGAGAATTCAGGGAGGGGAATGTACTCTTTTCTCCCTCCCCTTCCAAGATGCAACTCAACAACCATCTTCTATACAAAGCCTTTCTTGATCACTCCCAATTTCTAGTGCCCTCCCTCCAAACTACTTCGCATTTAACTACATTGTAGAAATTTACATTTGTTAATTTTGTGTTTATGTTTTATATCTCCAATATGCATATTGTTTATATATGCACTATGTACAAGTACATATATGTGTATCATATATGTACTTGCTCTCACAACCATTAGAATGTAAGCTTATTGAAAGTAGAGACTGGTCATTCTTTGTATTTATATGCCCAGTGCCTGGCAAAGCCTTTGGCACATAGAAAGTGCTTAATAAGTATTGTTAATTAATTAGTTTATCCTATAGGCAATAGGACTCACTTGAGACTTTAAAATAAGGGAATGAAATAGTCAAAGAGGTATATTAGGAAGCTTAATTTGGAAACTGTGAAGAATGGATTGTAATGGGGAGAGAATGAAAGCACTGAGACCACTTAAGAAGTTGCTGCCTCTTAATGTTTAAGCAAGAGGTAATAAAGTCTTGAACTATGGTGGTAGCTATGAGAATAGAGAGGAATGGACAGAAAGGTGGTTATAAGATAGGATCCACAGGACTAATAAATGAGAGGTGGGTTTTAATGAGGGAGGCCAAAGTGTCAAAGATGAATTTAAATGTATTTTTTTTCATTTTTTTTGTGGGAAAGTATCAGTGATCTCAAGAGAAATGGGGAAATCAGGAGGAAGAGAAGGTTTGGGGAACATGACAAGACATGTAGTTGGAGATACTTATGAGGCTATTTGAAATTTCAAATTGGAGTTCACAGAAATTATTGAGCCTAGAGACCAAGATCTGAGGATTGTTGCATTAAAAAAATGAATCTACAGCAGGAAGTAAGATCACTGTGTGAAAGTGAAATCTAGGAAAATAGTTGGAAAGAACTATAAAGTGTTGTCCCCAGAGAATGCTGGAATAGCCTAAAAATATTGTATTTCAAAGAATCACAGAATTTGAAAGATGGAAGTGACCTCAGAGATCATCTATTCTGACTTGTACCTGAATGAGAGTCCCTTCTACAAATAGCAGAATTAAACACAGAGTTTGGCAGATGCCCACATTTTGGTGGGAAAATGAACTCATGAGGACTTGGAGTTAGAAGTCATGAGTGCAAATTCTTCTCTTGCTGCTCCTTTTAAGGTTGTAAATTCAGGCAATTTGTTGATGTTGATGTCCTGAAGGGGAAAAAAAAAAGGATCATGAAGAAGGAAGGAAATTGCATTTTTTTTTCCTTCCTGAATGGTAGATACTGCCAGTAGCTATCTGTATAAAGCCAAATTTAAACATAAACTGGCAACATTAGAATGATGAAGAAATCCCTGGACTACATTGAAGTCCAGAACCAAGCAGAGTAAGCAGGATAGAATTCCAAAGGGAAACCAAAGTAGGGATGGCCCCCAGGAGAGGTGTTACATGGTCTTCACACAAGAAGCTCCCATTCTATCCTTACTTCAGAAATCTCCCTGTTGATGTTGTCAAGTTTTGTTTTGCTTTCTCTTACTTCTAAACTTGGATTTCCATCATATCTACATTCTTAAGGGTTTTGTCATGAAGGTGGTCAGGTTCAAAATGTTAATTGGTTCCCATAGTTCTTAACAGATGAGCTGACTCAAATACCTTCTGAAGTTAGGCAAATTCAGATGTTTCCATATTTATCTGGTTGGGAACATGAGCCATGATGTGGTTATTGATGGTTTGTCAAGATTGAACTTGATTTATCTATTCTTCATCAACACACCCGTTATAAAAGCATAATGAGAAAGATAATTGCGCTATAAAAAGTGATATGAATAATATAAAGAATACTAGACTCAGAGGAACTAGGTTCAAATTTGGCTCTGTTGCTTACTCACCTATGTGATTTTGGATAACTCAATTAACCTCCCCTGTCACCATTTGTAGGAGAGACTCTCATTCAGGTACAGATCAGAATAGATGGTCTCTGAGGTCATTTCCACCTTTCAAATTCTGTGATTCTTTGAAATACAATATTTTTAGGCTATTCCAGCATTATCTGGGGACAACACTTTATAGTTGTTTCCAACTCTGCAGAAGGCTCTAGTAAAATTCATTTTACAAATGCCAGGGGGTCTGAAAGGAGTACTAGGAGCCCCGATCCCTCCTCCTCTCCCCCACCCAAGAGCCTATAAATTAGCAGGATTGGGACATAATGAACTTCTTGTGGCCAAGCCTCACAGAAAACAAATGGCTTTGTTGCCACGGAGACCACAGAGGTGTCTGTCCTGGGGGGCCTGTTGGTGATTTACACCACAGCAATGGTTGGACTCATAATTTATATTTATGTTAAACAGGAGGTGGCTCCAGACGATCGCTCAGCCAAATGGATTGGAAACCACAAAGGGGGAAAACAGGGGATGTTTATCCTGCTCCCATTTGGAATTCTGTCAGGAAAAACCAATCCCAGATCCCTTTACTCTCACCCATATCCACCCCCAGAGAATCCTGATGATGACTTCACTAGCTGAATGATCTTGGGATAGTCAATTTCCCGATGGGGAGATCAGTTTCCTCCTCTGTAAAAATACGATTGTTAAAGTCTCTTCCACTTGTAACATTCTATGATTTACTGAGTCTGTGCAGCAAATTTTAATGGGAAGCATGCTGGTTTTGGAACCAAAGGACCTGGAACCACATCTAATGACTTTGAACAAGAGACTGAGTCTCTCCGGATGTCAGTTTCCTCATCCATAAAATGTGAGTGTTGGAAGAAATAATCTCTAAAGTGAACAGCGCCTGGCATAAAGTAAGCACTTAACAAAAGCTTTTTCTGTCTTCCTTCCCTTCCCTTTCTTCCTTTCCCTTTCTTTTTCTTTCTTCCTTTCTCTTTTCTTCCTTCCTTCCTCTGTCTTTCCTTTTTTCTTTTCTCTATTATCCATCTCTCGATGTCTTTTGAATTCAGCTTTTTTTTTGCTTTAAGGAATCAAATCAACAAGCATTTATTAAGCAGATACTATATGTTTGGCAAGGTGCTAAACTCTGGAAATATAAAATAAGATCACCTCTCACCCCCCCCAAAAAAAAGTCCTTGCCTTCAAGGAACTCACAGTCTAATGGAGAAAACAGCATGCAAACAACTGTGTACAAACAAGATACAGACAGACTAAATTGGCTATTTCTCACTCTGTGATCCTGTGATTCCCAACACTGAGGCCATGGCCTCATTCATTAAGCCATCTGCTTCTCTTGCTTACTTCACATAGCCCTGAACATTATAGGCTCAGAACAAAGGTTTGTTAACATGAATTTGACTGAATTCTCACCCTCATGCCAACCTCTTGCGTCCTCCTGAGTTGTAACCACTGCAACACGAGACGTTCCCAAAGGCACAAATTAACTAAAAAGGAGGGAATCTCAAGAGTACAAACTATGGGCCACTAGGGTGAACCATCTGTACAATCTCAAGTTACTTAGATAATAATAATCATCCCTATTTCCAAAGAACTTTGAGTTTTACAAAGCTTTCTTCTCATAACAACAAATTGAAATAGATAAGTAGTTTTATTCCCATTTTACAGCTGAACAAATTGAGATGATCACCCAGAGAGATAACATAACTTACACATGATCTCATACTTAATAAGTTTTGTAGCTGGGAAGCTAGGGTTACTAACTCCAAGACTACTAGTCTTTATAACTGTCATACTGTACAATCTAAATATATATATATATATATATGTGTGTGTGTGTGTGTATATATACATATATGTGTGTGTGTTTGAAACCATCAAATTATCTCTTCCAGATGTTCTATGTTACTATTCTCCTGACCTCAGCTGTTAATAAGGAATCACAAGTGAACAGATCCTCTAGTCCCTGCTTTTAAAATCACCATCCCTTCTTCATGTTTCCTCAGTCTACTTTCATATATGTCTACCCCAGGCATAATCTAAACATCTTTCCTCTCTCTCCCTTCCTTCATTCTTTTTTCATTCCCTATTTTTCCATCTGGTTGTCTGTCTCTGTCTCTCTTGGTCTCCTTCTTTCTCTGTGTGTCTCTTTCATTCTCTATCTGTGTGTGTGTGTGTATTTCTCTCTCTTCTTTCGCTCCCTATTCCTTCTAATCCTATTATCCCTCTTCTATTCTCTACCATTTTTCAGTGATAATGTCTCAACAATAACATTCATGGTTTTTTGGGGCACCTAAGGATTCAATTCACTTGGACCAAGTAACAAACTCATCAAGGGCAAGTTGATTCTCTCTTACTATTTGCTTATTTACTTTCATCTTGGGCATCAATTCCCTGTTAGCCATACTAGTTCTTTCTTATATAGTTCTTTTCCTTTATTTTTTGGCAGAAATTATGCAAAACAAAAAGCAAGCATGTATGGCTTTCTGCTATCAGTCATCATTATCTTATCCACTCCTAAGCAACAGACAACCTCATATAATTGTCTTCTTTTTCCCGATACAGCTTTCTTAAAATGTTCTTTTGACCTTGGCTTTCCTTGCTAGGTATAGATCACCTTGAACAATAGCACTTCAGATACTACTCTTTTAGAGCTATGTACATTTTTGCATCGATCCTGAGTAATCTGTCATCCCTTCTATCTGTCTGTATGTGTTTTCCTAAAATGTAGATTGGTTGGTGAGGTCCCTGTGCATCCACATTGTTCTCATGGGACCCTTTTCTTTCCTCTCTCCAGAATTTCCATCTTGAGAGTTCCCGAGATCTCTTAGGCTGTCTTTTCCTTTCTCTGAGCCCTTCAAACACTTCTCTCCTAAGATTTAATTAATACCAAGCCTGGCTTTCTCTTCTCTACCAGAAACTAACTTGCTAGCAATCACTTCTTCCCAAGTTTGCTTTCATTTCTATCCCAACAGTCACAGCTTCTTTGTGGTAGGAATGAGATTCAAAGTAGAAGGGAAAGGAAAGGAAGGGAATATGCATGAATTATGGGCCATGCCTTATGCTAAACACTTCATAAATATATTCTCATTTGATCTTCACAACAATCCCTGGAGAAAGGTGCTATTTTCATTACTATTTTTTACCTAAGGAAATTGAGGCAAATATAGTAACTAAGTGGCTTGGCCATGATCACACTGCTAGGAAGTTTCTAAGGGTAAGATTTGAACTCAGTTTTTCCTATCTCCAGTTCTACCACACCATATAATTGCATAGTAACAAGAATTTCTTTTTTGTTGGTTCTTATATTTTTTGAAAGATGGGATGATAATTAAGACAAGTAAAAAAATGCTTAGTTCTTGGCAGAGAGAGAGAGTACTCTAGCAGATGTCCGGATAGTTGAAGTAAATCATCCCTACTCTATCATCCCTTCTTGCCAGGTCTGTAATAGGCTTCCCAAGGTTCCCACTCATTTCCTCTTTCTATCCAGGTGGTCTGTAGCACACTCTAAGAACAGAAGTACTTCTGCTGATGCTTCCACTGATCTTCCTCTTAATATCCCACATCATGCTTACCTGCTCTGGCTCCTGGATTTCCTCACCTGAGTCTATCTTCTTAATATTCAAGGCTACTCTACCACTATCTTCCTTTTACCAGTTCTGTTCCTTTTAAGTTTGGTGAAGAGGCAACATGGTCCAATGGATAGAGAGCTGACGTCAGATTCAGGAAGACCTGGATGTAAGTTTTGCGTGATACTTGTAGTGTCTGGGCAAGTGGCTTAATATAACAATTCCTAAGGCAGAACAGCAGGTTTCAATCTCCATTAGGAAAAGGAACTCCCAATGACATCACAGGTCCAATCAAAAAATAAAAGACATATCCCTCCAGAGATGCATCTCATCCCACGAAGTCTCCGGAGATGCCCATGAGGTCAACTTGCCTCTTTGCTTTAGGATATCCAGGTCACTTTGCTTGTTAACCACATTTTCTAAATGTGAAAAACAACTCCTTTCATATCTGTATCCTAGATCTATTCCCCTTGGCCTGAGACCAAAGCCTCCCAAACAATAGAAACAATAATGGGAGCAGAAGACAGATTGCAAGGAGCAATAAAGTGTTTGCTCTGGGTATCTGTATCCCCAGTGTAGAGAAGGCAACATTAGACTTGTGGTAAGAAAGATCTGAGTTAGGATCCCTAGGTAAGCCACTCTTTGTGCCTCAGTTTCCTCATCTGTTAAATGGAGATTAATAATAGCACTTGCTGCCCTGGGATGTTGTGAGGATCATGTGAGATAATATAAAGGAAGTCCCTTAGTTTTAGTGCAGTTTTGAGCTTTAATAGTTATTCTTTCCATTGCTGTAGGCTTTCATAGCTTAAAACTGTGCCAAGACTCATGGGACATCCAATATGTAAAGAGCTTTGGCAATTTTTAAAATTTTAATTTATTTTTATTTTATTTTTAAAGCTTTTTATCTTCAAACCATATGCACAGATAATTTTTCAACATTGACCCTTGCATAGCCTTGTGTTTCAGATTTTCCCCTCCTTCCTTCCACTCCCTCCCCTTGATGGCAGTCCTTTGGCAGTCTTAAAGTGCTATATAAATGCTAGCTATTATTCTTATAGCTCAGTGTCTTACACTGTAGTAAAGAAGGAAAAGATGGATGAGGACACAGATAGATTTTGGAACTTCAGAGGTCATTTTGTCTAATCCCAAAATGAACAGAAATCCCCTCTAAAAATCCTCAATAAGTTATGATTCAGCAGAGTTCTGCTTGAGGTCACACCTCCAGCAATGGGGATGCTCACACTTCTCCAAAAAGTAGCAAATGTGATCTTTTGAGAAGAGGGAGAGAAGTAGAAGGAGGTGGGGTTGTGGATTGGAGGACAATGGGAAAGGTCTTTAAAAATAGTTGCTCTCAATACATCCATTGGAAATCTCAAAGGGACCAATAGAAAGCTACCTAAGGAACAAACAGGACCCAGGTGATGTTACCATGTACCAGTCACAGATCTAAGCAGCCTGGTTATGTGACTTTGTCTAGCCAAACTCAGCACCCCTCTCCAACCAGACTGACTATCCCACCCCAACCCCACAACTCTGAAAAAGGAAGTATATCTATTATACTCTCTTTGGAACAAGAACCATATCATTGGAATTTAGGTTCTCCTGAGAGCAAGGCCAATATCCTAATCTTCTGGATGTGGGCAAAAATGATGGCTTTGGAGTTAGATGACCTTAGTTTGAATTCTGGGATTTTTTTTGGCCAAGGCAATTGGGATTAAGTGACTTACCCAGGGTCACACAGCTAGGAAGTGTTAAGTGTCTGAGGTCACATTTGAACTCCCGCCCTGACTTCAGGGCTGGTGCTCTATCTACTGCACTACCTAGCTGCCCCCAATTCTGGGATTTTTCTGCTTAATACATCTGTGATCCTGGATAGCTCAATTACATTCACTGAGATTCAGTTTCCCTGTGTTAAACAAGGATAGTTCAATTAGGATGACTTGTCCATTCCCTTTCAGATTTAGACCTACAATCTTTTAATTCTGTATTTCTCAAGTTATCTAGTTGGAATCTCTTCCCAGGGGAGGAGGAAATATTCTAGAGTCTGAGAGTAATGACTGACACCACCAAGAAGTTGGCCACCTTCAATCATGCTGGGAGATGACACAGGTTTACATGGATTTCACATTAAGCTACATTAATTTATCACAGTGATTGAGGATCACACACCCCAAAGTGAAGGAATTCTAACTTAGGTTCTCTCAGCAACTGTAACCTGGCAACCCACCCCAAGATGTTGGCAGGTGGTCACATTTCCAGGGAGCTTATTGGATGGGAGGTTTTCCACTTTCGCAGACCTTCAGTTGTGGAGCCCCGGGGGCTTTTGGGAGGCGGAAAAAGTGGTAAGATAGGGCATTTCTACATTGGCCTCCAAAGTTGATTTGTTAACCTCCCTGTGATCTCCAATTAGCTTATTTTCTCTCCTTTTCAAACCTCTCTTTCATTTCACTTGACTATCTGCTGCTAACACCATTTACCCAATTCCCCATGTATGAAATGTTGGCGTCATGTAATTCTCCTCTCTCTTTCATCTTTCCTATCTAATCAGTTACCAATTCTTGTTGATTCACCTCAGAAACATTTAATATGAATATCCCCTCCTCTCTATCCATACATCACTGATCTAACACAAGCCCTAATTACCATTCCCTGGATTAGTACAATAGCCCCCTAAAAGATCTACACACACACACACACACACACACACATACACACACACTTCTTTCAGATTGCTGCCAAAATTATCATCTTTATACATAAATCTGGTCTTGTCACTGCTCTTCAGTGATTCTCTATCAGGGAAAGTTCAAGTGCCTTTGATTGACATCGAAAACCTTGTACAATGGGATATTACCAATTGGATTGAGTCAGATGATATAACCTCTGAAAACTAAAATAACAACATTTGTATATAATATTATATATATGTATATATATAATAGTATTTCTATAATGCTATTTTTCAAAGCACTTTACAAACATTATTTCATTTTATGTTCATAGCATCTCTGGAGGTAGGTGCCATTATTATTCCCATACAGATGAGGAAATGGAAATAGGCAAAGGTTAAATGACTTGCCCAGAATCACACAGCTAACAAGTGTTTAAAGCCATATTCTTATCTCATCAGTCAACAGCAGGTGTTTCGGTAGTCTGGAGTCAAGAGGACTCATCTTCCTTAGTTCAAATCTGGCCTCAGTTTACTAGCTGTGTGACCCTGAGCAAGTCACCTAACCCTATTTGCCCCAGTTTTCTCATCTATCAAATGAACTAGAGAAGACAATGGCAAACCTTTTCACTGTCTTTGCCAAGAAAACCTGAAATAGGGCTGACAAAGAGTCAGCAAAGACTGAAATGACTGAACAACAATAATTTCTTGTATCTGGGTCTAGGGCTCTATCTACTCCATCCAACTGCCTTCTAAATGTCTGATCAGAGGAAACAAGGTGGATAATAATAACAACCAGAAGACACACAGTGATTTAAGGTTTTCAGAGTGCTTTATAAATAGTATTCCATTTAATTTTATAACAACCTTGGAAGGTAGGTGCTATTATTAAATTCATTTTACAAATGAAGAAACCAAGGCTGAGAGATTAAATAACAAACCAGGGATTGATTTATTGTTTTCTTGATTGTCTAGACTTTTTAAAATGTTAACAATGCAGATTAAATTTTAAAATGTGTCAATGATACTTCCCCCACCCACCCAGAGACTAGTTTGTTAAATATTTATCAGCATACCTCTGCCTTCACCCTTTACTCACTCCAATAAGACTCTCCCTTGTACCAAAGCAGTTCAATTACACAAAACAAATCAACCTGTCACTCAAGTCTGATCAAATATGGCTCCTTCTACAGCTATGGTCCACTGAAAGGTGGGAGGTATGTTTCCTGATTAGGCTGAACATAGTGCTATACAGTTAGACAATGGGGAAAAAAACTGGCTATAGAGTGAGAGGATCTGATTCTGATTTTGTTTCTGATATCTGTTACTTGTGTGACCTTGGATAAGTCACCTAACTTGTTGGAACCTTAGTGACATCTATAGCAAAGCTTCATAAATTGTAAATTCTGACCCCATGTAAAGTTCCTTAGCTGTCATGAAATTATGATTTTTTTGTCAATAAATGTGTGATTTGTATACCTATTTTATATATCTATATAGCCAAGGTTGCATAAAAATTTCTCAGACAAAAAGGGGTCGTGAGTGAAAAAAGTTTAAGAAGCCCTGGTTTTACAAGGAGAGGACTGGATTAGATGGTCCCTAAGGTTTCCTCACAGTTTTATATCAATAGTCCTGTGAAATCACACCTGGTCATCGCATCAATCACAGTCCAAAAGTCTGTCAATGACAATCCCTTTGACATTCTTGTGATCATTGTGTCTATTCAGATGCACATATATCAGTTTATATTATAGTTATTTCTATGTATGTCATATCTCCCACTAGACTATAAGCTCCCTCAGGGCAAGAGGCAACTCCTAAATCAAATTTATATCTGATCCAGTGTCTTAAAAAGGGTCCTACATATAGGAAATTATTCAATGATATTATTCAGTTGGATAGAAATTAAGGATATCTTTCATAGAAGCTGCCTGGGATTCATTTGGTTTTACTTTGGAAGAGAGTAGGCTGATTTTTTCTTTTCTATTTTTATGTATATCCTTTGTTTTTATATCACCTACATAGCCTAATATATCTCTCTGTGTTCCTCCTCCCAGAGATTTATTCTTCATAATAAAAAATTAAGAGAAGAGACAAAATAGTTTAGAAAAACTTGCCATTACATTGAAAAAGTCCTTTATAATATTCAGTGTTCTACACCCATAGTCCTCCAATCTCTGCAAAAAAGGTGGACAGAGAGGGTGGAACAGGCTGATGTGTGTGTGTGTACATATATACATACATACATACATATGATTGTATATAATATATGGAGATTTCTTTGGAATAATGGGAAAGAATTAGAAAGGTGTTTAGATTGCTACTTCTTCACACACTCAATTATAGTTTTAAAGGGATATTTAAAATATGACCTCTATGCCATGTCCCCAGAGATAGTTCTTCCCAACATTTGATGACATCTGATCAATGCACCCCTAGGATTATCCACTTTGTGCATGTAGAGATAAAATGGGCATGAAGACTAGACCTTCAATTGTATGAGCATAGAGAACTTCCTGGTAAAGAAACTTCCTCCCCTAAAACAAGTCAGCACTTCTCTGTACCTTAAAACCTTAAAAGTTTACCTGGGACACTGAGAATAAAGGACTTGTTCTGGGTCACACTCCCAATATGTGATAGATTCAAAATTAGAACTCAGATTCCTAGTTTTAAAAGCAGTTCTCTATCTACTACACCAGACTCCCTTGGAGATCATCCACCAGGGATTCTAAACTGGAATCCATGAACTTACTTTTTTTTTTATTAAAAGCTTTTTATTTACAAAACATATGAGTGACTTTTCTACATTGACCTTTGCAAAAACTTTTTTTCCCAAGCTTTTCCCCTCCTTCCTCCCACCCCCCACCCCTAGATGACAGGTAATCTAATACATGCTAAATAGGATAAATTATATGACAAATCCAATAGATGTATACATATCTATACAGTTATCTTACTGCACAAGAAACATCAGATCTAGAAAGAGAAGAAGAAAAAAAAAACAACCTAAGAAGGAAAACAAAATGCATGGAAATATTCACAG